>CAUYRH010129765.1:0-15063 GCA_963574655.1 Perodicticus potto | reverse complement strand
AATAAGGGTGTATAAAAAGAAGAAGAAAGGAAGAAGGCGGAGAGAGAGAGGACTACTCTAACAAAATAAAACATCTTTTGTACAGGCTCACGCTTGAAGTCCTTCCTTTCGTTGTCTCTCTTGCGGGCAAGGAGTCAACATCTTACCCATTTTTAATAGGGTTGTTTGATCTCTTCTGTTGATTTGCTTGAGTTATTTGTAGATTATTGTTATTAGCTCTTTGTGGGATGTGTAGAGTGCAAATATCTTCTCTCATTATGTAGGTAGGTTGTCTATTTGCTCTATTGATTGTAGAGCAGAATGGCTGTGCAGAAACTTTTAAATTTGATCAGGTTCCATTTATTTATTTTTATTCTTTTTTTCTTAGAGACAGAATCTCACTATGTCACCCTCAGTAGAATGCTATGGCATCACAGTTCACACGAACCTCCAACTCTTGGGCTTAGGTGATTCTCTTGCCTTAGCCTCCTGAGTCACTGGGACTATAGGCGCCCACCACAACACTCGGCTATTTTTTGGTTGCAGTTTGGCTAGGGCTGGGTTCAAACCCGCCACCCTCGGTATATGGGGCCGGCGCCCGACCCACTGCCCATTTATTTTTATTCTTGCTATGATTGCCATTGGAGTCTTTTTTTTTTTTTTTGAGACAGAGTCTCACTATATTGTCCTTGGTAGAGTGCTGTGGCATCACAGCTCACAACAACCTCAAACTCCCTTGAGCTTAAGCGATTCCCTTGCCTCAGCTTCCCGAGTAGCTGGGACTACAGGCACCTGCCACAATGCCCGGCTACTTTTTGGTTGTAGTTGTCATTGTTATTTGGCAGGCCCAGGCTGGATTTGAATCTGCCAGCTCTGGTGTATGTGGCTGATGCCCTAGCCGCTGAGTTACAAGCACTGAGCCGCCATTGGAGTCTTATTCATAAATTCTTTGCCTAGGCCAATATCTGTAAGAGATTGTCCAACATTTTCTTCTATGACTGTTTTAGTTTCATGTCTTAGGTTTCTGTCTGTTATCCACACTGAGTTAATTTTTGTGAGTGGTGAGAGGTATGGGTCCTGGTAGCTCTAGCCCCACACAGCTGGAAGCTAGGCAGTGTGGGGCTAGAGCTAGCAAGTGGAGTTCCCCCAGTGCTGGGGCAAAAGGTGAGAGATGCCTCCCTGGAGGTTGGGGGCTCCCTGTTAGTACTCACCTCCAGCAGGGCTTGCATCGTTTCTGCCCTGGAATACCTTAGGTAGAGAGTTCACACTCAACTATTGGAGAAAGGGGCATGAACAAAGTCTTCCTTCTGCAAATATAGTAGGCCCTGCAAGGTTCCAAGGAATCTTCCTTACTATGGTTGCAGAAATTTATCCTCATGGCTGTCACATCAGCCTAGAGAATTTCCTTGACAGGCATTCAGTTAAGGAAAACTCACCTAAGGGGATCCTGGAAGGCAGCTTGGTTTTGTGGACTATCTTGTTTCATCTCCTCCTTTCTCCCCAGACTTTAGGGCTCCCTGGACTCTATCCTTTTCAGAAACCTGACACATGGCAGCCTTCCACCATGGATTTTGCTGTTCTCTTGCCATTTATCAGAGACAGCTTTTACCTAAGACAAACAAACATTTTTTAAAACTCTAACAGTAGCGCTACAAGAAAAGCAAACTGCAGGCCAGTATCCTATCTTAGTTCACTAGGGCTGGTAAATCCAAGATCCAGGTGCTGGCAGATCCCATGTCTGGTGAGGGCCCTCTTTCTGCTGCATAAATGGCATCTTCTTGATAGGTTCTTACATGGTGAAGGGCTGGGGGAGCTCTCCAGGGCATGTTTCATAAAGGTTTTGCCTTATGGCTCAATCGCCTACCCAACCCTCCATACCTCCTAATAATATCACACTGGGGGTTAGAATTTCAGCATGTGAATTTTGGGGGGAATACCAACACTGACTCTACAGAAATTCTTTATGAATAAAAAAATAAAAATTCTCAACAAAATATTAGGAAAACTATTCCATAGCATATTAAAAAAATTATATACCATGAATATAAAAAGGGTCTATCCCCAAAGGCAAAGGTATGTCAACATACGAAAATCAGTTCACATAATATACCACATTGATAGGATGAATGACAAAAAAAATCACATGATTATCTCAGTGCAGAAAAAGCATTTGGCAAAATTCAACATTCTTTGATGATACAAACCCTCAATTAAATAGGAATAGAAGGAAATTTCCTCAACATGGTAAAGGCCGTAAATGAAAAGCCCATAGCTAACATCATACTCGACGTTGAAAGACTGAACGCACGCCACTCTCATCTTTTCAACATTGTACTGGATATTCTAACTATAGCCCAGTTAGGTACAAAGAAAGAAATACAAGGTGTACAAATTGTCAAAGAAGTGGTAAAATTATCTTTTCTCACAGATGACCTGATTTCATATATAGAAAACTTCACAGATGCCACAAAAACTCTCCAGAAAAAAGCTAAAAGTTAAATTTTACAAAGTCAACACAGAAAAATCAGTTTGTTTTTTTTTTTTGAGGCAGAGTCTCACTATGTCACCCTCAATAGTGTGCCATGGCATCATAGCTCACAGCAACCTCTAACTCTCGGCCTTAAGCAATTCTCTTGTCTCAGCCTCCCAAGTAGCTGGGACTACAAGCACCTGCCACAACGCCAGGCTATTTTTTGCTGAGGTTGTCATTGTTGTTTAGCTTGGCCCCGGGCCAGCTTCTAACCCGCCAGCCTCAGTGTATGTGGCTGGTGCCGTAACCACTTGCTATGGGCCCCAAGCCTCAGTTTTATTTTTGTACACTTGGAATGAAGAACCCAAAAAGGAAATTGGCAAAACAATCCCATGTACAATGGCATCAAAAAGAATAGAATGCTTAGGAATTAACTTATCCAACAATGTGAAAAACTCATACACCGAAAACTATGAAATACTGATGAATAAAACTAAAGACCTAAATAAGTGGAAGACATCCACATTCAAGAATTGGAACATTTACTAATGTTATGATGACAGTACTCCCCAAAGTGGTATGCAGGTTCAATGGAATCTGTACTAAAATCCCACCCATGTATTTTTACACATATTAAAAAACCCATTCTAAAATTCGAATGGAATCTCAAGAGATCCTAATAGCCAGAGCACTCTTGAAGAGGAATAACAAAATGAAAGGTCTCCTGCTTTCTGATTTCAACACTGCCTACAAAGATACAGTCATCAAACAATATAAACCAGTGGAATGGAACAGAGGGCCTAGAAGTAAACTCTCACATATATGGAGAACTTATTTTTGACAGGGGTGCCAAGACCATTTAATAGGGAATACACATTCTCTGTTGTGTAGTCTTTTCAAAAAAACATGCAAAAGAATGAACTTTTACTGATACTTTACATCAAATACAAAAATTAACTCAAAAAGGATCAAAGACAAAGTGAAGAACCAAAGCTACAAAGTTCTAGGTAGAAAGCATAAGGGAAAATCTTCGTGATCAGGAAGTGGTCAAGTGACTCAAGAGATGTGCCTGGCACTGGCTACCCATTAGGAAAATGATACCTGGTCCTTTCTTTTCAGTCTATGCACCAAGATAAATTCCAGGCAGAGGAAATGTTTAATTGTTAAGTAAATCCGAGTTAATATTTTTAATAGGAAGCTGAATATGTCTAAAAATTACTACAGAATCCCAAAGCCGTATGGAAAAGACAAACACATTTACCTACATAAAATGAAACTCTACAAAACAAAGTTAAAAGGAATTACGGAAAATATTTGCAACAACATCACATAATTTTCCTTTAAAAGTACTGATTTCCAGCTCGGCGCCTGTGGCTCAATGGGCTAAGGTGCCAGCCACGTACACCTGAGCTGGCAGGTTCGAATCCAGCCTGGGCCCTCCAAACAACAATGACGGCTGCAACCAAAAAATGGTTGGGCGTTGTGGCGGGAGCCTGTAGTCCCAGCGACCTGGGAGGCAGAGGCAAGAGACTTGCTTGAGCCCAGGAATTGGAGGTTATTGTGAGCTGTGATGCCACAGCACTCTATCCGGGATGACAGCTTGAGGCTCTGTCTCAAAAAAAAAAAAAAAAAAGTACTGATTTCCCTAATATATAAGATTTAATAAGTCAAAAAGTTAACCAAAAATGAACAAAGAACACATGAAAATAATACATGAAAAAATGTAAAAAGGCTGAGTACAAATTAAGATTGACATCAGTCTTCACTTATTAGATTAGCAAGGATGTAAAAGGTACATAATATGGCTCAGCACCTGTAGCTCAGTGGCTAGAGCACACTGGAGCTGGCGGGTTCGAAACCAGCCCGGGTCTGCCAAACAACAATGACAACTACGACCAAAAATTAACTGGGCATTGTGTAGGGCGCCTGTAGTCCCAGCTACTTGGGAGGTTGAGGCAAGAGAATCGCTTAAACCCAAGAGTTTGAGGTTGCTGTGAGCTGTGACACTACGGCACTCTACCGAGGGCAACATAGTGAGAATTTGTTTTAAAAATAAATAAATAAAAGATGCAAAATACCCATATCCTTTCTTGTCAATGATGGTTAATAGCCAGTCTCTTATTCTGCTCCTGAAAGCATACATTGTATGTTATTGTGGTAACTATGAAATCTGGAAATCTGTGACCTACCAATTCTACTTCCATGAATTTGTACTATAAACATACAATTTTTACATGAAAAAGGAAATTGCTGAATAAGAGTCCACTAATTATCTTTGCTGATTGGATTACGATTTTGGTTTTTGAGACAGAGTGTCACTATGTTGCCCTCAGTAGAAAGCTGCAACGTCACAGCTCACAGCAACCTCAAACTCTTGGGCTTAAGTGATTCTCTTGCCTCAGCCTCCCAAGTAGCTGGGAAGGCGCCCGCCACAACACCTGGCTATTTTTTGTTGCAGTTGTCATTGCTGTTTAGCTGGCCTGGGCCAGGTTCGAACCCGCCAGCCTCACTTGATGTATGTGGCTGGTGCTGTAACCACTATGCTACAGGTGCTGAACAATTTGGAATAATTCTGAAACACACAAAGAATATATAGAGAACTTTTACACCATTCTCCATGGAATGTATTTATAGCCAAATTCTATCATTTAAATGATGAATTTCTATGTTTGAATGATTCACAGGGACCACCCCTTATTTTTTAAAACAGAAATCATTATAAAGATGTACATTGCACTCTCTCCCCTTTGGCCAGCTCATGTCTGAGAGGTTACCTAAATATGAGAAAAGCAACATGAAGCCCCATGGTGAAAAGAGACTGTTTCCCATTGAAGTGAACTCAGAACTTACCCTGATTGTTTTCAGTCCATTTGATACTTTATTTTTTTCTGCAACTTCCTGTCACATTTGGAAGCACTTTGCTTATCACAGCCTCATTGAGGTATATCAAATAAAAAATCATTCCATAATCACTGAAGTACCTTGTCACAATTTTCCATTTAGTGTCACCTGAGATGGGTAAACAAAGAGGTTATATTTACTACAAAAGCCAGGCCACTGTAAAATTAAGCCCCAGAGAAAGGCAGGATATGCAAACATCCATCAGGGACAGAAGCCTGATGTTCTGGACTGGAAATACAGACAACGTCTGCCAGGGAGTGATATGTTCAGAATGTAGGGTTTAGGCGGCAGACACCAAGGGCCATATGTGGTGGGCACAGTGAGGAGAGCCCTGTCTCTAGAACCAGACTGCCTGGGTTTGACTCCTGCCTCCTCTACTGCCATTTGTGTGACCCTGGACTGGGTCCTTACCCACTCTGCCTGCTTTCCTCCGTAAAATGGAGATGGCTGGTAATCATTGCTACCACAGATGGTTACTGGAGGGGTAAGAGACAGAATACATATGTACATATAGCCTGCTGAGTGGTTAACGCAGGTTAGGGCACCGAGTAAATTCTGGTTATGCTTAATTAGCATCTAGGGAGTCATTAACATGCACTATTACTACTTTCTTTTTTTTAAGAGACAGAGTCTTACTCTGTTACCCTCAGTAGAGTGCCCTATTGTCACAGCTCACAGCAACCTCCAGCTCTTGGTCTGAGGCGATTCTCTTGCCTCAGCCTCCCGAGTAACTGGGACTACAGGTGCCTGCCACAACACTCAGCTATTTTGTGTTGCAGTTTGGCGGGGCCAGGTTGGAACCCGCCACCCTCAGTATATGGGGCCGGCGCCTAGTCACTGAGCCACAGGCGCTGCCCCATGCACTATTATTACTATTTTCTTCTTTCACCACCATCCGTAGCAGCAGCACCTCAGAAGGCTGGAGAAAGTCTCAACAAACCTGGCACCGGAAGAGGTTCCGGGCTGGGGTAGGAAAGTCTGGCCTAGGAGTAGTGCACACCCCGAGCATTCGGAAACAGGTGGAGAATAACTGTCTTCTGTGACTTCCCTGTGACTTCTCAGACACAAGAGAAACCTGGGGAACCTAGGTTGTGTTAGGAATCTTAGCGAAGCATGAAACTGGAGCTCAAGCTGTCTGTGAAAGCCGGTATTTTACAAGTAAGACCCAGGTCAATGAAGCAATTTGCTCCAGGTTACAAAGTCAGCTATGCAAGAAGGAGCACAGATGGCCTTTCCTATGCTGTCTTCAGTAAGTAGCTCCATTTCTCATGCTGTTTCTGACTTCTCTTGGGGGAGAATGTAATCTTTTTAGAAGTTAGAGAAAGCCACCAGGGAACCACTATTATGAATTCAACTTCCATAGAGAGGAATTTTGAGAAAACACCAGTAACCCTGGGAGAAAGCCACTGTGTAGTTTTGAGAGCCAGGGAGGGGCATGCTGCCAGAATCCTAAGTGTAGCCAGACTTTAGGAAGGTGGATTCAAAAACGGTTTGAAAATAAAGGAGTAAGGCTCGGCGCCTGTGGCTCAGCGGGCTAGGGCGCCAGCCACGTACACCTGAGCTGGCAGGTTCGAATCCAGCCTGGGCCCGCCAATCAACAATGACGGCTGCAACCAAAAAATGGCCGGGCGTTGTGGCGGGCGCCTGTAGTCCCAGCTACTTGGGAGGCAGAGGCAGTACTCGCTTGAGCCCAGGAGTTGGAGGTTGCTGTGAGCTGCGAGGTCACAGCACTCTATCCAGGGTGACAGCTTGAGGCTCTGTCTCAAAAAAAAAAAAAAAAAAAGAAAAGAAAAGAAAAGAAAGGAGCATGATTCCATTATATTCTGAAAAGACAACTGAACACTTCTGGGAGTCTATTTTTCAGAGCAAGTGATACTGATGACAGAGAAAAAGGAAAAGTACCAGAGACATCTTTTCTTGTTGACTGGCACACATTTGAAATTAAAACAAAAAAATACAGAAGTTTAGACAAAGCCAAAAAAAAAAAAGTGTATCCATGGATTGAACTTTAATAAAATCAAAGTGCTTTATGAAGAGCACTCTAAATTGAAAAACAAAAAATACAGAGTGGAAATAGGGAAGAATGACTCGATGCTGTAAGACTCAAAAAAGATAAAGTCCCAAATCATGCAAAATACTATGTATACTTAGTTTAAAAGTCTTTTTAAATCATGCTGGGAAGAGACAGAATCAAGGAAAAGACATGTCTTAGTTTTGGGGTTGAAAAACAAGCAACTGATGACGCCAGCATTTCTTTAAGTGTCCTCATATTCTACTAAGGCTCGTGGACCAGGTTCATTAAAAAGGACACTGAACGCTGTCTTTCTTTGATTGATTGATTTGTTTATTTTTTGAGACAGTGCCTCAAGCTGTCACCCTGGATCGAGTGCTGTGGCATCACAGATCACAGCAACCTCCAATTCCTGGGCTCAAGCGAGTCTCCTGCCTCCACCTCCCAAGTAGCTGGGACGGCAGGCGCCTGCCACAACGCCCGGCCAGTTTTGGTTGCAGCTGTCATTGTTGTGCCCAGGCTGGATTCGAACCCGCCAGCTCAGGTGTACGTGGCTGGCGCCTTAGCCCGCTGAGCCACAGGCGCCGAGCCCTTTCTTCGATTTAAATGTGTAAGAATAGTAGAAAGAATCTGGGACGCGGAGGCAGTGTCAGCGGCTGCATAGCCGTCCTTAGGGGGAACCCACCTTTAGGGACATGCAAGTCACGTCCCTGGTCCCTCGGAGGCCCCAGCCGCACCTGCCCTGCTGCCTCCTCAGGCGGGGACTCAGTCCAACACGAGGCCGCGCCATAAGCTTCTTTGCCACCGCTGGCCAAAGCAGCCGCACAACCTGAAATGGCGCCACCTGCAGTGCGATCCTGGCAGTAGGCAGCCCTGGTCTGTGCACCTCCTCGGTGCCTCCCAGAAGCTCCTGGAAGGACAGCCCAGCGCAGGGCGGCTGCGGCCGGTGTCGTCTCCGCCCAGCGCCCACCTGCACCCCTCCCATGCCGGCACCTTCAGAGCCCTCCTCTTGAGGGACGTCGCCTACTTCCAAAAAAAGTCCACCAGCTTTGCCCCGGGTTGCAGCGTGGCCCGCCATCTGTGCATGTGGCCGCCCTCGGCCAAAGGAGTCGTGCAGCCTTCGGGGACTACTAGCAGTTAGAGGTTGGCAGTTGGCACCTGGCAATTCCAGAAGCAGGCGAGGCTCGGTGGGAGGTGACGTCAGGACTGCAGCGCAGGGCAGTGCCCCCCGGGGGGCGGGGCCTCGCGTCTGCTGGGCGGGGCATTTTTGTTCCCTGCGGTGTCATACCGCCGGGATAGTGCGTGCTCACGTGTAAATGCAGCCTGTGGCCTATTTGTGGGGTCTCAGCAGGAGCCTTGCTCAAATTCTGAAAAAAAAAAAAAAAAAAAAAAGTGGGGCTGTAAAGCGTTGAAGAGGCGGATGGAGGTGAGGACCATCTCTTTAGATGTTCATGATTTCTGTAACCCCCAGAGGCCTGTCTGGACCGGGTCCTGATGGGAGCCCAGCGCCTTTCCTGGGGTGAAGACCGGAAAGGGGAGGAAAAAACACCGTTCCAACGAGGGGAAGCTGCCCGCCCCGACGCCTGAAGTCCTTCAAGAGCCAATGCAAAGTGGCATCGGGAGCTCCCTTTGGGATGTTTTGTGAAGTTAAATGTTAAACGAAGTTTACTTTAAACCAAATTAATAGCGACACTTGGATTTTGCAAAGTCACCATGAGTCAGGGCGAGGCACTGAGACGGTGAGGGGGTCTTTCCTCCCCCGGGCTGCACCCCGCCCCCTCTGGCCCCGCCGAGTTCCAGACCGGAGGCGGGAGAAAGAAGCCTGCAAAGTGCTGCGCAGGGGGAGTCTGCAGAGGTCGCTCCGGGTCCCCCCGCTGCATGGCAGAGAGGATCCGGCCATTCATGCCCCTAGCTGGCAAGGGGACACCCACAACCCGAGAGAGGACACCCAGTTCTCAGGCTGTGGAGCAGCTCAGCTCCTGCCTCGCGTTCTCATTCCCTCACTTCCAGCATGGAGAGTCGGGGCCAGGCGACAGTTGGAGACAGCCCGGGGTAAAGGGATGGGCAGAGGGGTGTTGGCGGGCCTGTGGGGTGACGAGGGAGGGGCAGGATGTGATCTGCCCGCCCCCCCTTTTTTTGTAGAGACAGAGTCGCACTTTATCGCCTCAGTAGAGTGCCGTGGCGTCTCAGCTTACATCAACCTCCAACTCCTGGGCTTAGGCGATTCTCTTGCCTCAGCCTCCGGAGTAGCTGGGACCACAGGCCCCCGCCACAACGCCCGGCTAGTCTTCTGTTTTGCAGTTCGCCGAGGTCGGGTTCGAACCCGCCACCTTCGGGATATGGGGCCAGTGCCCTACTCGATGAGCCACAGGTGCTGCCCCAAGAGCTCCTGTTTAATGGAGTGCCTGTTCCATATCTGTTGTCCATGATTACATTGGGCTGTGGATTTTACTGACTTGTAGGAATTCATTGTATATTCTGAAAGCCAGTGCTTTGTTGGATAAATGCATTATGAATACTGGATGGCCTTGTCAGTCATTTAATTATTTTTTTGTTTTTGTTTTTGTTCTTTTGTTTTTTTGTAGAGACAGAGGTTCACTTTATCACCCTGGGTAGAGTGGGTAGAGTGCTGTGGCATCACATAGCTCACAGCAACCTCCAACTCCTGGGCTGAGGCGATTCTCTTGCCTCAGCCTCCCTAGTACCTGGGACTATAGGCGTCCACCACAATGCCCAGCTATTTTTTTGTTGCAGTTAGGCCAGGGCTGGGCTTGAACTCACCACCCTTGGTATATGGGGTTGGCGCCCTACCCACTGAGCCACAGGCACCGCCCTGATTCTTTTTTTTGATAATCAGAAGTTGTTAATTTAATTTAATTTATTTATTTTTATTTCAGATTAATATAAGGTTATATACGATTAGGTTACGTTGTTGCATTTGTTAGGAAAAGTCCTAGTTGTGTTTGAGTCTTTCACCCTGAGATAACCACTGTTCTGTCCACCGGGCAGCCACCTCCTCTTTTTTCTTTTCTTACCTTTTTTTTTTTTGTTTTTGAGACAGAGTCTCACTCTGTCACCCTGGGTAAAGTGCCATGGCCGTCCTCATAGCTAACAACAACCTCAGACTCTTGGGTTCAAATGATCCTCTTGCCTCAGCCTCTCAGGTAACTGGGACTACAGGTGCCCACCATGATGCCTGACTAATTTTTCTGTGTTTAGTAGAGATGGGATCCTACTCTTGCTCAGGCTGGTCTCGAACAACTGAGCTTAAGCAATCCACCTGCCTCAGCCTCTCAGAGTGCTGGGATTACAGGCATGAGCCACTGTGCTTGGCCTTTTTTCCCTCTCATTTTAATAAACTTACTTTTGCTTTATTCTATCAGCCTTCTCTTGAATTATTTCCTATGCAAAGCCAAGAACTCACTTGGCCTTCTGGCTGGACTGTAGTTTTGGGGTCCACTTTCCGATATCAATCTCATTTCTGACATTATTTTTCTCTGTTCGTTTCTATGTGTTTTTAGTAAAATATTTTTATCATGGTAAGTACTTTTTTTTTTTTTTTGCTCAATCATCACATTAATTTACCTCCTTTTTCTGTCCGGCCAAGCTATAATACTATACCAAAAGATAACTACCAGCCAGCACCCGTAGCTCAGTGGGTAGGGCGCCAGCCACATACACCGAGGCTGGCGGGTTGAAACCCAGCCTGGGCCAGCTAAACAACAATGACAACTGCAACAACAACAACAACAAAATAGCCAGGCATTGTGGCGGGCACCTGTGGTCCCAGCTACTTGGGAGGCTGAGGCAAGAGAATCGCTTAAGCCCAAGAGTTTGAGGTTGCTATGAGCTGTGACACCATGACACTCTACCCAGGGCGATAATTTGAGACTCTGTCTCAAAAAAAAAAAAAAAAAAAGATAACTACCCATACAACCCACTATCTCAGGAAACCACCATTCTACTTTTTGTCTCTAAATTTGAATAGTCTATATACTTATTAAAAGATACAAATTGTATGTGTATTCTTCTGATTGGCTCAAAACACTTACCATAATATCTGAGGACATTCATGTTGCAGTGTATGTCAGAATTTCCTTCTTTTTTAAGGTCGGATAGTATTTCACTGTTGCTATGGCCTGACTGTGTGTATACCCACCAAAACTCATATGTTACAATATTAACCCCTGGCTCGGTGTCTGTCACACAGTGGTTACGGTGCCAGCCACATACACTGAAGTTGGTGGGTTCAAACCCGGCCCAGGCCAACTAACCAACAATGACAGCTTCAACAAAAAAATAGCTGGGTGAAAAAAAAAAAAATAGCTGGATGTTGTTGTAGGCATCTGTAGTCCCAGCTACTTGGTAGGCTGCGGCAAAAGAATCACTTAATCCCAAGATTTTGAGGTTGCTGTGAACTGTGAAGCCACGGCACTCTACCAAGGGCAACAGTGAGATTCTATCTCAAAAAAAAAAAAAAAAAAATTAACCCCCAAGGTGATGGTTTTAGGGGTTGGGGCTTTGGGAAGTGGTAAGTTCCTAGGGTAGAGCCCTCATGAATGAAATTACTGTCCTTATAAAAAGAAGCTTTCTTATCCCATTGCTATGTTAGGATCCAGCCAGAAGATGGCCTGTATCTCTAACCAGAAAGTAGATCTTTACCAGACACTAAATTTCTGGTGCTCTGATCTTGGACTTCCCAGGCTCCAGAATTGTAAGAAACACCATTTCATGTGTTATGTTATGACAGCCCAAATGGATGAAGGCATACACATATTCTACACTTACTCGGTCATCCACCCACAGATACTGGGTTGCTTTCACATTTTTGCTACTGTGAATAATGTTATCATAATATGGCTGTATAAGTGTCCCTGAGACACCATGCTTCTAATTATTTTGGATATGTGCCAAAGGTACAATTAAGGGATTATATGAGTTTAGTAATTATACTTTTAGTTTTTCTGGGAAACCCAGATGGTTTTCCACCACAATGCTACCATTTTACATTCCAACTGACTATGCATATATTTTATTTTTCTACATCCATGCCAATATTTATTATTTTGATTTATCATTTTATAGTACCAGTCCTAATTGGTGTGATGTGGTATTCCACTGTGGTTTCCTCAAATTTAAAAATATTTATTTATATCATTATTGAAATATAATTGATATACAGAGAAATGCACATATATAATGGCAGCACCTACATTTGCAAGCAACTATTTTCAAAAATGAAGCACATTAGGAGTAAAATAGAACCAAAATATCTGATGAACACCTTCAGAACTCACTGAGAATGGCAACTATATCCCTCGAACCAGATATTGATGCATTAGTTTCTCAAATACAATCTTAATTATCCCACCAGTTTTATGCTGCTCACTTATATAATAAAATATTAAAAATCCCCGGGGCGGCGCCTTTGGCTCATTGAGTAGGGCACCGGCCCCATATACCGAAGGTGGCGGGTTCAAACCCAGCCTCGGCCGAACCGCAAAACAGAAAAATAGCCGGCTGTTGTGGTGGGCGCCTGTAGTCCCAGCTCCTTGGGAGGCTGAGACAAGAGAATCGCCTAAGCCCAGGAGTTGGAGGTTGCTGTGAGCTGTATGATGCCACAGCACTCTACTAAGGGCGATAAAGTAAGACTCTGTCTCTACAAAAAAAAAAAAATTAAAAATCCCCAAGACAGGGTGGCGCCTGTGGCTCAAAGGAATCGGGCGCTGGCCCCATATTCCAGAGGTGGCGGGTTCAAACCTAGCCTTGGCCAAAAACTGCAAAAACAAACAAACAAACAAACAACAACAAAAAAACCCCAGACATTTTATTACTTAGATATGCACATTTTTTATTTTAGTGATTGCAAGACCTGTTTGATGATTTTAAAAGACACTCTGAATGAGCCACTACATAATTATGATTATTACATGAGAACATTTTTGCTTATGTGGTGGTAGATATCATAAAAATTATTCATGGAACTTTTTTTTGCTCACCAGCTTTTGTTAGTGTTTGTGTATTTTTTTCCTTTTCTTTTTTGAGACAGAGCCTCAAGCTATCGCCCTGGGATCACACCTCACAGCAACCTCCAATTCCTGGGCTCAGGCGATTTTGCTGCCTCCTCCTTCCAAGTAGCTGGGACCAGAGGCGCCCACCACAACTCCCTGCTATTTTTTGGTTGCAGCCGTCATTGTTGTTTGGCTGGCCCAGCCTGGATTCGAACCTGCCAGCTTAGGTGTATGTGGCTGGTGCCTTAGTCGCCTGAGCCATAGGCACTCAGCCAGTGTTTGTGTGTTTAACGTGTGGTTCAAGACAACTCTTCTTTTTCCAATGTGGCCCACAGAAGCCAAAAGATTGGACACCCTTGGTTTACCCTTTATCTGGCTGAGATAGAGAGAAATGGGAGGGTAAAAATGAAAGAAAATGAGAATTCACAACTATTTAGTGAGATTTTTCTGTGCTGTAAAGAAAAGAAAACTAGGATAACAGCCACATGGAGAAGTTAGATCAAGAAAGGTTGTTGTACTTTACTTTTTTTTCCAGATAGTAGAAATATTAGCACATTTTTATGAATAATAGGTATCGTGTATATATATGGAAGATTTGAGGTTTCAGGAGGAGAGGAAAGAATAGTGAGCAAATTCCATATCTTATCAATCTTTATTTGTTCTGGAGACCCTTGTAATTGCAGTATTGTGGGATTAGAATTAGAATGAAGACTTATTTCTGACTGATTTAGAATTTGCCTTTCAGAATAAAGTGGTCCCATTGTATCATTCTTTTCATACTTTGCGCGTTTGTTTAAGGCAGTCTTTTCTAAAACATTTCTCCTATTTCATAACTTGGCTCTTTTTAAATATTAGGTACCAATATCCAGAATTACATTTTTTTTTCTGAATTCAAGTGTCTTATAGGTTATATGGGCAATACCTTTATCTTTCACAATAGAATTCCAGAGAGATTAGATGACAAGTGTAAAGTCATTCTTTACATACACATTCTTCACTTCCCATTTATCTGCAAATCTTTGTGCTCCATGCAGGTCTACAAATGGGTGGAGACCTTCAAAGTTGGTTGAATGGCTGATGACAGCAGGGGCTGTTGTAGGTAATGGTGTATGCCGTGTCAAAGGTATGAATCTTGACTTTACCCTCTCTAATTGAAAGAACCAAGCTGATTCCATTTTGTTAAAACTAATTCTACCTTGCCCCACAGCCTTTGATTTGCATCTACACATCAAAGGTTAATTTATGGCTGCATACCAAAGAGCTAATTTACACCCAAATACCAAGGTGATAGGGAGCCTGCTTCCTCCCCCACCTGTGGCTCCAGTATGTCCGCCCCAGGCGATAAGGGTGTTTTAACACAGGCCATCTTAATAGTAGCTATTTCCCCAGGCCATCTTAATGGTAAATATTTCCCCAGGCCATCTTAATAGTAGCAATTTCCCCAGGCCCTTATGCCCGCTATCAGCTCTCCCCCGCAGTATGTGCCCAACACCCCCTCCCTTTGTCCCTTTCTATACCCTTAAAACTGCTCTTCCCTCTGTGGGCGAGGGTTTTCTGCTATCCTGCCTTGTCAGGAGCGGAAAGCCTTGGCTAGCCAATACATGTTTTTGCCTCTTGCTTTTGCATCGGACTTGGTTAATGGGTGATTTGGGGAAGGGGACCTCATGATTTAGGCACAACACTATATGGCT
>CAUYRH010129763.1:0-11842 GCA_963574655.1 Perodicticus potto | reverse complement strand
CTTGATGAAGGCTTCCAATGCTATAAATTTCCCTCTTAGGACTGCCTTTGCAGTATCCCACAGGTTTTGATAATTTGTGTCTTCATTATCATTTTGTTCCAAAAATTTGGTGATTTCCTTCTTAATCTCGTCTTTGACCCAGCTATTATTCAGCCTAAGACTGTTTAGTTTCCATGACTTTGTTTGAATATGAGGATTCCTATTGCTGTTGAGTTCAACTTTTATTCCATGGTGGTCCAAGAAGATACAAGGAATAATTTCTACACTTTTAAATTTGCTGAGGTTAGAATTATGTCCTAGGATATGATCTATTTTGAAGGATGACCTGCGAGTTGATGAGAAGAATGTATATTCAGTTTTGTTAGGGTGAAATGTTCTGTAGAGATTTGTAAAGTCCATTTGTTCTAGGGTCAAGTTTAAAGTATTAAAATAGGGTCAAGTCTCTAATATTTCTTTGTTTAGTTTCTTCTTGGAGGATCTATTCAAAACTGTCAAAGGGGTGTTAAAATCTCCAGCTATTATAGTGCATGAAGATATCAAGTTGTTCATATCCATTAGGGTCTGCTTTATGAATTGAGAAGCATTCTGGTAGGGTGCATGAATGTTAATTATCAAAATTTATTCCTGTTGGGTGTTTCCCTTGACAAGTATGTAGTGATATGTAGTGACCTTCCTTATCTTTCTTTATCTTTGTTAGTTTAAAGCCAATTGTATCTGCTACTAAAATTGCAACCCCAGCTTTTTTCTGGTTTCCATTTGCCTGTAATATTCAAGTCCATCCCTTCACCCTGAGCCTATTTTTATCCTTTAAGGTAAGGTGAGATTCTTGTATACCGTGGATATTCAGTCTGAGTTTATGTATCCAGTGAGCCAGCTGGTGTCTCTTTAGAGGACAATTTAAACCATTCACATTAATTGAGAGAATCGATAAGCCTGGTTGTGTTTTGGGTGTCATGATTTTTGGATGTCCAGTGGACATTTTTAATCCTTTCACCACTGTGGAAGTTGGGTTTTGTACAAAAATTTCTTGGTGAGTTTACTTTGGAGGTAGAGCATTGTGCTGGTTGTTGTGGAGGATGGATCTGAGAATATCCTGGAGAGGTAGTTTAGTTATGGCAAATTTCTTCAACATGTCTATGTCATTAAAGTATTGATTTCTACATCACAAATGAAACTCAGTTTAGCTGGATACAGGATCCTGGGCTGGAAGTTGTTTGGTTTTAGGAGAATGAAGGTCAATGACCATCTTCTGTCTTGAAACGTTTTGGCTGACAGATGTGTAGTCATTCTGATACTTCTCCCTTTGTAGGTGATGCTTTTCTTACATCTAGCTGCTGCAGAATTTTCTCCTTTGCCTTAACTTTGGCAAAATTAATCACAATGTGTCTAGAAGATGCTTTATTTGGATTGAGTCTTGCTGGGGTTCTGAAACTGTCTGCTATCTGAAGTTCTGTTATCTCTTGCAATGCTAGGGAAATTCTCCTCCAAAATCTCTGAGAGTAGAGCATCTGTACCTTTAGGGCCATATTCTCCTTTGGGAATTCCTAGAAGATGAATATTTGATCTTTTGGAGTAATCCTACAGCTCTCTCAGGGAATGATCAGTTTTTGCTCTCCATTTGTCTGCCTCTTTGAGTGTTTGGGAACACTCAAAGCTTTGTCTTTGTTCAAAAGCTTTGTCTTCAGTTTCAGAGATCCTTTCTTCTGTTTGGTCAACTCTATTACTAAGGGATTCTACTGTATTTTGGAGTTCTCCAACTAACTTTTTCATTTCCTTGAGCTCTGCTATCTCTTTTCTCATTATGTCCATATCTTTGGTGACTTGGGCTTTGAATTCATTAATTTCTTGAAACAACTTTAGAATTACTCTTTGGAATTCAATTTCTATCTTTTCTTCCATTCTGTTTATCTTACTTGCAATCCATATCCTGAATTCGACTTCTGACATTGCTGCCATTTGTCAATGCATGGCCTCTTCAGTTCTATCTCCTTTGTCATTTCATGGGGGAATGGGGGGGTTGATCTACTCTTGTTATTCATGTTGCCAGAGTTCTTCTGTTGGATCCGCACCATGTTTATTTTCCACCATTTGGTTATTAGAACTGGTAGTGTGAGATTGAATTGGGGTTCCCAGGTAGTAGAGATAGCCCCTTACCAAAGCACTGAGCTTTGTAATTGTGGCTTATCTCCTATAAGCTTACAAAGGCCCCTTTCAGAGTTTTGGCTGGAGACTCTGAGGACCTACTTGGTGAGATAGTGCAAGCTAGCTCTGTTTTGATATCAGCCAACCTCTATCCTATCCTAAGAAGCCACAGTATTATGTTTAAATCTCAACTGTGAAGAGATACAAACAGCTGCGGCGCTCAGCCACCACCTTTCAGTTCTTTTCCGCTATAGAACTTTGAAGGTCAACCTTAGAATGTCCCCAAGTGGACAGCCCCAGACATGGGTTCCAATTAAATTGTCTTAGGTGGTGCAAACCCTGCTCAACAGAGGGTCTCCAACAGCACAATTGGAGCCAGGGATCTACACTCCCGCCCACCAGACTCAGTCCACACTGTTGTCCACTTCTCTGCTCACAGACCCAGTTGAAGCCAGGGGCCACGCTCCTGCCCACCAGTCTCAGTCCACATCCAGCTAGCCTCTGCTTGCCAGACCAGTTGGAGTCAGGGGACCATGCCCTTGCCTGCCAGTCTCAGTCCTCTGCCTGGCAAGCCTCTGTTTGCAGGCTCTGTTAGAGTCAGGGCACCGCACCCCTCCCGCAGGTCTCAGTACTCACCCAGTAAGCCTCTGCTCACCAACCCCGCTGGAGACAGGGGACCACACCCTAGCTCTCAGGTCTTGGTTCATACCCAGCAAGCCACTGCTCCAGGGTTCTGTTGGAATCAGAGGACCACGCCCTTGCTCTCAGGTCTCAGTCCATGCCTAGCAAGCCTCTGCTTGCAGGCCCAGCAGAGGCTGGGGACCAGCCCTGTCTGCCGAACTCAGTACACACGGGGCAACCACTCTCCCATTGTGGGTGCCATCAGAGCCAGGGATTCTGCACCCTGTCCCACCAGACAGCCCAAATCGAGGGTCAACACCACCATTGGCCAGGCATAGTCATAACCAGGGGACTGCTCCTTCTCTCGCCGAGTGTCCCTTTCTTCCCACACCTTCTTTCTTCCCCGTTAGTCACCAAATCTGTCCTGATGGTTGGCAGTCCACACCATGCCCAGATCTCTCAGGACAAGACCAAACACTCTGTGCTCTGCATGGGGCAGAATTTTAGACTGCCATATGAGCGGGGAAGGGTGGACTGGGAGTTTGGACTTGTAGGGGAAAATATCTGTTCAATTTTATGTCAGACGGGGTGGTGTCTAGGTTCATAAGTGGGACCTCCCTGGAGAAAGAGACCTGGAGTTTAGCAGCTCTCTCCAGCGAGGTAAAATGAGAGGTATTTTGTTCCCTGCTCGTTTGCAGATAGGCTTCAGCAGCCCTCCTTCTTGGGGGAGGGGTCCCCCATCCTCTAGTTGATAGGTTTTGTACCTGAAATTTATTTTTTTGAATGTTCTTCCTTGGAGTTACAGCTTGCCCAGCTTCTTTCTTTTATCAGCTCCCCACCTTTGCCTTCATAGAGTCTGATTCCATCCAGTTTTTCTTCCTCTACTCAGGAGTCTCTGCTGAGGGTTGATACCAGTTGGCCATCTTCCCAGAATCTCCCTATTTAAATTCTTAAAAACATTCATTGACCAAAGAACACAATGGTCTTCCTAAATTTGAAAATTTATCTAGCTCCTTCACTCTCTTTTTCTAAAAAAAATTTTTTTTTGCATTCTTTTAATGCTTTTTTTTTTTTTTTTTTGAGACAGTCTCCCTTGGTCACCCTGGGTGGAATGCCATGGTGTCATCATAGCTCACAGCAACCTCAAGCTCTTGGGCTCATGAGCTCCTCTTGTCTCAGCTGCCCAGGTAGCTGGGATTGTAGTGCTCACCACAATGCCTGGCTAGTTTTTCTATTTTTAGTTGAGACAGGTCTCCATTTTGCTTAGGCTGGTCTCAAATTCCTAAATTCCTGAGCTCAAGCAGTCCACCCACCTCAGTCTCCCAAAGTGCTAGAATCACACACATGAGCCACCATGCCCATCTACTAAATGCTGTAATAAGATAATTTTTTTTTTTTTTTTTGCAGTTTTTGGCCAGGGCTGGGTTTGAACCCACCACCTCTGGCATATGGGGCCGGCGCCCTACTCCTTTGAGCCACAAGTGCCGCCCTGTAATAAGATAATTTTATTTTGAATAAAACTTCAGATTTATTTCTGAATTTCAGAAGTCCATTCTGTAATGATAATATCTGGATTTGACCAAATATTGATCCTAACAACTGGCCATAGGCTTTCAGCTAAATCATTTCTTGCATGTCTAAATTCTTTTTATTTTTTATTTATTTATTTATTTATTTATTTTTTTGAGACAGAGCCTCAAGCTGTCACCCTGGATAGAGAGCCCTGGCATCAAGGCTCACAGCAACCTCCAATTCCTGGGCTCAAGCGAGTCTCTTGCCTCCACCTCCCAAGTAGCTGGGACCACAGGCGCCCACCACAACGCCCGGCCATTTTTTGATTGCAGCTGTCATTGTTGTTTGGTGGGCCCAGGCTGGATTCGAACCCGCCAGCTCAGGTGTACGTGGCTGGCGCCTTAGCTCGTTGAGCCACGGGTGCTGAGCCCGCATGTCTAAATTCTTTTTTTTTTTTAATTGTTGGAGATTCATTGACGGTACAAGAAACCAGGTTATACTGATTCCATTTGTTAAGTAAAGTCCCTCTTATGATTATGTCTTGTCCCCCAAAGGTGTGTCATACACTGAGACCCCCACCCCCTTCCCTCCTTCCCTCTGCTCTTCCCTTCTCCCACCGCCCTCCCTCCTTCTCTGTCTCTCTGTTCTCACCTTCCCCCACCCGCCACCATGTACTAGGTCATTAATTGTCCTCATATTAATGCATGTCTAAATTCTTTAGAAAGTAACTAATTGAATTATGTACAATATTTCTTGACATTCTGTGAGCATTAATTTATATCTTAACGTTTCTTGCAAATACCAGTTACAGAAACCTTAATGAACTTTCTGTTACTGAGACGTGTCTGATTATTCCCCAAACCCATTTCCCCTTCTTCCTGGCTGCAGAGGGAGACCATATTGTGCAGCTTCCCTTACAGTCAGACAAGGCCACATGCTGAGTTTAAGATAGAGGTCTATGGGCAGAGGGGATGGACAATGTTAACAACCTTTTTCTTTCTTCTCCTCCAGCTGGATTTAGAGAAAGCCAAGGCTCTAGGGGAGAATGGAGCTATGAAGGGGGAGCCAGGGAGCCCTCGAGGCCGGATTGTGATAGGAATGCAACTGTGCAGCAGCTAGTGCCGCTCTCGGCACTTAGCTCTCACATTGGTTCTATGCAGGACTCTTACTGGAAGGCACAGAGAAGATAATATATATTTAATAAGTAACTTAAGGAGATATTACTTATATCTTCGTATTCTTCTAAAGGAATGTAGAAGACTTAACTCTTACCACTCATCTAAAGGAATTTCAAGAAATGTTTGGGGCCAGGCATGGAGGCTTACGCCTGTAATCCCAGCACTCTGGGAGGCCGAGGCAGGTGGATTGCCTGAGCTCAGAGGTTTGAGACCAGCCTGAACCAGAAGAAGACCTCGTCTAAAAATAGAGAGGAGGCTCGGCGCCTGTGGCTCAGCGGGCCTAGGCGCCAGCCACGTACACCTGAGCTGGCGGGTTCGAATCCAGCCCGGGCCCGCCAAACAATGAGGGCTGCAACCAAAAAATGGCCGGGTGTTGTGGTGGGCGCCTGTGGTCCCAGTTACTTGGGAGGCGGAGGCAGGAGACTCACTTGAGCCCAGGAATTGGAGGTTGCTGTGAGCTGTGATGCTATGGCACTCTATCCAGGGTGACAGCTTGAGGCTCTGTCTCAACAAAAAAAAGAAAAATAAATAAATAAATAAATAAATATAGAGAGGTGTTGTGACTGGCACCTGTAGTCCCAGCTACTTGGGAGGTTGAGGCAAGATGATTTATTAAGAGTTTGAGATTGCTGTGAGCTTTGACAACACAGCACTCTACCTAGGGTAACAAAGTGAGATTCTGTGTCAAAAAAAAAAAGAAATGTTTGATGACAACTCATGTCTGTAAGATCCAAGGTTGTAGCTGTGCAGAGTGTTTCCTAACTTTAAAGGTCACATTGGGCTAATGGGAGGTGAGTGCTCCTCAGGCAAGATGAGGATTCCAGAAACCCCACTTAAATAACCCATTGAATTTACTGGTTGGGAGAAAAAAGTCCACCTTAGAGGTAGAAATCTTAGGGTCCATTTGAATGTCAAAAATGTGGGAAAATTTGCAATTCTATCATAGCATTGATGTGTGACTCTTACATTGAATAATAGTGACTCATGGGATATGATCATAAAGAAATATTCCTTCTATTGCCCATTAGGTCATTAAATTTGGTGGTGGGCTTGTTTTTTCTCTGCCCCTGGATCAAATGCTGGTCTCATGACTTTCTTCAAAACATTCGTCAGGCTGGGGGCGCATTGGCTCATGCCTCCTAGCACTTGGGGAGGCCTAGGCGGATGGATCACTCAAGACCACCCTGAGCAAGAGCGAGATCCTGTATCTATTGAAAAATTAAAAAAAGAAATACTAACTGGACATTGTGGCAGGCTTCTATGGTCCCAGCTACTTAGGAGGCTGTGGCAAGATCACTTGAACACAGGAATTTGAGGTTACTATGCGCTGTGATGCCATGGCACTCTACCCAGGGTGACAGAGTGAGACTCTGTCTCAAAATATACATATACAGGGTGGCCAGCCAGGCGTTGTGGTGGGCACCTGTAGTCCCAGCTACTTGGAAGGACTGAGGCAAGAGAATCGCCTAAGCCCAGGACATGGAGGTTGCTGTGAGCTGTGTGACGCCTCGGTACTCTACCGAGGGTGATAAAGTGAGACTCTGTCTCTACAAAAAAAAAAAACAAACATATACAGGGTGGCCATTACGTTCATGTGCAATTTAATTATATGGCCACCCTATATATTCTTCAGTAATAAAAAGTCATATATTAATAATTAAGTCAGAACACAAGCTCAATTCACTACTGAAAATGCCCAATCCCTTATAAGAATCAAAACTTTGATATTGATCAAAAGTCAAGACTTCCCCTCAGGCTAGGAGGCTACAGTGGAAAAGGAGTCAGGAGGCTGGGTGTGTCTCCTCTTCCATCCTATCTTCTGCTGCTCCTCTCACTATGTTGCCCAGGCTAGAAAAAAAACTCTTGGGCTCAAGCAATCCTCCTGCCTCAGCCTTCTGAGAACCTGGATTATAGGTGGGTACTACCACATCTGGTTAATTTTTCTATTTTTAGTAGATGTGGGACTCTTGTTCTTGCTCAGGCTGGTCTCAAACTCTTGAGCTAAGCTGATCCTCCCATCTCAGCCTCCCAGAGTGCTAGGATTACAGGAATAAGCCACTGAGCCTGGCCTAGCCATTATTTCTGACTTCTCCAAGTTTGGGCTAGAGGGGAAGAAAGAGTGGGATAATATTGTTCACGGTGGTGGCATGCGAGTAGTACATAGGAAGATCTTACTTGAATACTATTGCCTTGCCTCAGTTGTTTCAAGGAGACTCTTTCGCTTTTGGAAACCACCTCATCCCTGAGAATTTATCATCAGAGTTCAGTCTAAAAACTGAGAGCTTACACTGTGTTCCAGGGTAACTTATGAAAAGTAAATTAAGTCTCTGCTTTGGACTTGAAGAGCTTAGAGCAGTATTTTTCTTTTTTTCTTTTCTTTCTTTTTTTTTTTTTAAGAGCAGTATTTTTCAACCTCTATTATCTCACAGCACATTTGAACCTATAGTTAAGGGTGGTGCCTGTTGCTCAGTGGGTAGGGCGCCGGCCCCATGTACCGAGGGTGGCGGGTTCAAACCCAGCCCCGGCCAAATTGCAACAAAAAAATAACCGGGCCTTGTGGCAGGCGCCTGTAGTCCCAGCTACTTGGGAGGCTGAGGCAAGAGAATTGCCTAAGCCTAGGAGTTGGAGGTGGCTGTGAGCTGTGTGATGCCACGGCACTCTAATGAGGGTGATAAAAATGAGACTCTGTGGCTACAAAAAAAAAAAAAAAAAATGAACCTATAGTTAAATTTCGTGGCATACCTAAATCCTGTTTATAAAAAAAAGAGTAAAATAGCTCAGCGCCTGTGGCTCACTGGGCTAAGGCGCCAGCCACGTACACCTGAGCTGGCGGGTTCGAATCCAACCTGGTGACGGCTGCAACCAAAAAATGGCCAGGCATTGTGGCAGGCACCTGTAGTCCCAGCTACTTGGGAGGCAGAGGCAAGAGACTCGCAAGAGCCCAGGAGTTGGAGGTTGCTGTGAGCTGTAATGCCACAGCACTCTATCCAGGGTGACAGCTTGAGGCTCTGTCTCAGAAAAAAAAAAAAGAGTAAAATAAAAAGAATATACTTACAGTGCTTTTAACTTCTTTTGAAAATAATTTAATCAATGATCTTTAAAACTTTTTGCAGCAATACCTAAGATCCTCTCTTAGCACACCAGTGTCCCATGGCACGCTGGTTTAAAATCATTGTTTTAGAGTGAACCTAAAAAAAGAATCAGGCCAATGAAAAGTCAAAGTTTAACCAAAATTGACATTATGTCCCCCAAACCAGACATTAGAATATAACTTTCACAGAATATAACTCACTGAGATATTTGTTCTTAATCTCCAAGAACTAAGTTTTTTTTATCCATGCCATCAAAAACATGGGAGTCAGGGCGGCGCCTGTGGCTCAAAGGAGTAAGGTGCTGGCCCCATATGCCGGAGGTGGCAGGTTCAAACCCAGCCCTGGCCAAAAACCAAAAAAAAAAAAAAAAAAAAGGGAGTCAGAATAAAATGCCACATATATTTTAAAATGCATTTTAACTTAAAATATAGAAATGGATATTCATTCAGTACTGTTTGGATAAAGAACCAGATAATTGGCTTGGCGCCTGTAGCTCAGCAGCTAGGGTGCCAGCCACATATACCTGAGCTGGCAGGTTCAAACCCAGCCAGGGCCTGCCAAACAACTGACAACTATAACCAAAAAATAGTCAGGTGTTGTGGCGGGTGCCTGCAGTCCCAGCTACTTGGGAGGCTGAGGCAAGAGAATCGCTTGAGTCCAGGAGTTTGAGGTTGCTGTAAGCTGTGATGCCACAGCACTCTACCGAGGGCGACATAATGAGACTCTGTTTCAAAAAAAAAAGAAGAACCAGAAAATTATTGGAACTACTCATCACCACACTAGATATGCATCGTCTCTAATTTTCACTTTCAATTTTTTTTTTTTGAGATAGGGTCTCACTTTGTCGCCCTGGGTAGAGTGCTGTGTCGTCATAGCTCACAGCAACCTCATACTCTTGGGCTCAAGTGATTCTCTTACCTCAGCCACTGGAGTAACTGGGAGTACAGGCACCTGCCACAATGCCAGGCTATTTAAGAGATGAGGTCTTGCTCTGGCTAGAACTGGTCTTGAACTCATGAGCTCGGGTGATCTGCCTGCCTCGGCCTCCTGGAGTGCTGGGATTACAGGCATGAGCCACTGCACCCAGCCCCACTTTCAGTTCTTTACAGTGGAGTGGAATATAAAAACACCTGCAAAGCAATCTGATTCTTTAACTTTGTAATGATTATCTGAAGCTTATATATTTGTTTTGTTCATTTCATGATCATTTTCAGTGGCTCACCTCTGTCGAATCTTTATAAAGCACTCAATTTCATTTTCATTAAAATAATTTTCTTTTCATACTCATATTTTATCAGTTGATATAGTACAAAATTAAATTACATAATTTCAAAAACTAGTACTTAAGTAAAACTACTTAGGCATAAATCTGCTTTGGGATCGAACACCCTTGACTCTTGGGAGGCATCCAGCTTATGAATTAGGGGTGGTAGTGGGTGATCTAGCCCTGATCCTCCATGGGCTCTGGGCATCTGTCAGTTTGTATACAGAGAAATAGGAGGATATCTGTTAATCTGTCATGTTATTGAAGTAAAATGTGTATTAAAAAGCTACTATATTTATTCTACCTAAAACAGCATGGTAGAGTGGAAAAAGCCTGGTCCCTTGGGTCAAAAAGACCTAGGTTTATATCCTGTATTAACTTATCTACCTCAGTTACATTGGGATAATTATTTAATCTTTCTGAATCTCAGTTTCTTTATCTGTAAAACCTGGTAAGCTATTTGTGAAGATTGAATAGAGTGCTAGTAGCATCTAATGGGTAGAGGCCAGGATGCAAATAAATACCCTCCAGTACACATGACAGTCCTCACAACAAAGAATTATCTGGTCTACAGTGTCAGTAGTGCTGAGGGTGAGAAACCTGCTCTTTGGGTTCTGGCCTTTGATCCCAGACTCTGGTGGTTGGACAGCCTCAGGTCTTTTTGGTTCCTGCCATTTTTCTTGAGTGACAGGCTCCCAAGGGCTTCATCAAAGCTGGTGGTGTAGAGAGGATGACTTGTTTCACATCCAAGTCATGGCATGCAGAGCACCCAGAGGATGGCCAGTGAACAGTTGTTTAATTAATAACAATAGAATATGAAGGTGAAAGTATCAGTTGAAACCCTTTGTTATCCATTCTCCAACTCCACCTTAATGGAGTTAGCTGCTACAAAAATTAACATTATTAAATGTCCCAAAGCCTGGATGCAGGGTGGAGAGTTTTATGTTCTGGACAGGCTGTGCAGGTTTGGGGGCTTTTCCCATCAGGAGATATAGAAAGGAGATTGCAGGCTGGTGTGGTGACTCACACCGTAATCCTAGCACTCTGGAGGCCAAGGCAGGTGGATTGCTTGAGCTCAGGGGTTTGAGACCAGCCTGAGCAGGAATGAGACCCTGTCTCTAAAAAATAGCTGGATATTATGGTGGGCACCTGTAGTCCCAGGCTACTTGGGAGGCTAAGGCAAGAGGATCTCGTGATCCCAAAAGTTTGAGGATGCTGTGAGCTATGATGCCATTGCACCTCTAGCAAGGGTGATAAAGTGAGACTCTGTCTCAAAAAAAAAAAAAAAAGGAGATTGGCTTCCCATCCCCTTGGAGAAAGGAGTCCTGGATCACTTTGGTTAAAACCAATGAATTAGAGCAAAGTTACACTGAATAATGACAACAATCTTGGAAAGAATTGGTGTACCTGCAAAAGAAGAAAAAGAAAAAAGTAGGTGTATTATTACCCACAAGTTCCTGTATCTACCCTGAACATTGGAGTGAACTTGGGTACTGCTGACCACTTTTTGTCATTATACCTCTGAAGAGGGAAGCACCAGTTAGTTTTAAAGTGAGCATGACATCAAGGACCTAAGAAAGGAGGTTGGCGACATCTCCATTTCAGTTCATTGTGACCCTCAGTGCTGCAGAGGTGAACCCACTGACACCATGACTTCAGGAGGGGAAGCATGAACCAGGCTGCCCTGGTGGCTGCATAACTCATCAAGGGAACATTCACCCACAAAAGCAGCAGGTGAGACCAAACAGAAGCATAGCTGCTGCATGGGCAGGGCCAGAGTAGGGGTTCTCTATGATGGAGGGCCAGTCGGGGTGAACCTGAACACAGTGCAAAAAAATAGCAGACATATCATCTGTATAAGAACTCCCACATATGTGAAGGTCACTAAAAAATTTTTTTTTTTGAGACAGAGCCTCAAGCTGTCACCCTGTGTAGAGTGCTGTGGCATCACAGCTCACAGCAACCTCCAATTCCTGGGCTCAAGTGAGTCTCCTGCCTCTGCCTCCCAAGTAGCTGGGACTACAGGCGCCCGC
>CAUYRH010129762.1:0-44827 GCA_963574655.1 Perodicticus potto | reverse complement strand
ACAGGCCCCAGGCCCGGTGGACGAGGGCCCCGCTGCAGCCTCATCTGTTGAGCAGGCTTTGAGATGTGTGAGGACGTTATCTGCAAGGCTGGTAAAGAGCGCTTGGGGAGGATTTGTGCGTCTGTGGGAAGGACAAAGAAAAATGTTTTCTGATAAATTATTCAGCATCTCACGGTCCCTTTTGGGCAGACCGAAGCTGGTGCGCCCGCACAGCCGCGTGCCGTCCCGTCTGTCCTCCAGAGAGCAGCAGAGAGCCCGGGCAGGCGGTGGCGGCTAATGGTGGCAATTAATAACTTGTCATAATCCGGAGCAGGAGAGGGAAGGCGCCCATCAGCAGGCGGGTCATGGCGCCGCTGGAAGCAAATGAGGCGCAGGTGTGGCCGCGCCAAGCGCCGCGCTCTCCGCACGGGCCACCGGTGCGCGGCGGTGCCAGGGCCCGACGGCGCCCGCACGGGCCGTCCCCAGGCGGCGGGGACCAGAGCGCGCAGCACAGAAGCTTGCAAACGCTTAAATGCGCTCTGCGACAGGGCTCACTCCGACAGGGCGACTCGCTCGCTTTGGATTTTGTTTTGTCGCGACGTTGTCACAATAGCAGGCTCCAGCCCGCCCCTGCGCGGTTGCCCGGCTCTGCCCGGCGGCGCTTTGCGCACACACGCAGGTTTGATCTCTCAGCTCCTCCGGGATGCGAAATCCTCCTTAAGGTTTTGGGAACCAGCCGGACAAGAACCACTTATTTCCAGACAGCTCCGACCCAGTCGCCTCTTTTCTTGTTTCCATTCCCGTGGGTCAGTTCTGCTTGAAATGAACCAAGTTTACAAATCTCTCCCGGTTTGTATACTCCAATTATGCATACAAGGTGATGCATTTGTAACTGTCACACAAGTCAGGGTGATACAGCACTCTCATCTGACCCTATTCATTTAAATGGGAGCGTCTTGATGACATTGATTCATGCTATAAGTTATATCCATGCATTATAATCTTTATGTGTCGCCTTACTGGTTATTTCTACTACAGTGCTGGGGGTGGGGGGATGGGGACGACACAGCGAATGATGGGGAGAGAGATTTGAGAGCGCTTTGAGCGCTGTGAAGTCCAGATAAACTCCAGAGCTCCCCAGATAAGTTTATTACGTGTCTATATCTTGAGACTGGGAAATTTACATGCAGCACGGTCCTAGGCGAGGTGTTTTTTGCTGTAAATATTCTGCTGACTGCCTTATGACTATTTGGAGAATGTGTGCTTCAAATGCGTATTGCACCAAGCTAAAGGGGTGAGTAAACATGATTATGCATGCATGTAAGTCTTTATCAAGGTGGGCTTAATAATGTTTTAAAGCAGAACTATTTCTCATGAAAATAGCTGCTCTTAATAGCCTCTGTCTCTTTATTGTGCCTCCTACTGAAACATAAATCACTAATATGTTTTCAGCAGCAAAGTACTCTCTTTTCCCATTGTATTCACAGATTTAGTGGCATTTCAAATAGATAAACACAAGCAACATCTATCAACACTACAAAAAGGGCGCCTTAATCAAAGCTCCGGGTCCTGGGTCTCAGCATCTCCATTTACCTTGAGATAAATCCATTGGTGTGACCACCACTGCACCGGGTGACAAATCACCCCGGCCCGCCGCACAGCACAAGGGTTTATTGGCCTTCCTTTAAGTGGTCTTACCCTTCAGTGAAAAGGATGGGGCTTGTCAAGCAGGACCAGATTAAAGTTAGACAAAAAGAAATGATCTGTTATTAGAAAACTCGGATTGAGAATCACAAAACAGGAAAGAAATATGAATAAAAATTTCCAGGGGAAAGACCATCTGATCCCAACAGAAATTAACTCCCATTATGGGTGTAAGGAAATAGATGGCCTGCAGTTGGAACTAATGAGGATTTCAGATTAAGGAGGTGTGGGGCTGGGCTGGGCTGTGGGTGTCAGCAGCTGCTCCGGGCATTCGAGTGCAAAGCGGGTTCCTGGCTGCGGAGCTGAGTGCTGGTGTCCAGGTAGGGCCTGGATAGTCTAGGCCGTTCAAAGTGAGGACTCACTCATGACCGCCTGGGTGTTCAAAGAGTGGACGGACACTGGCAGGAACCTCGGGGCAGGTTGACATCCCCCTGTTTGAGAGAAGAGGAATTAAGAGCCAAATGTGGTGAGTGCCTTGCCCGAAGCCCCTGATGGTAGTGCTGAGGGTAGCACTGAGGTGCCCTGTCTTCTTCTGGTCCATCGAGACTCCATTATTTGGCCTAATCCGAGGAGATGACCTTGTTCTAGCTCTGGTCTAAGGATCTTGATGGGAAGAGAGAAGGGGAGAGTGGGCCCATAGTTCCCAAGCCTGATTAGTGCAGTCTGGGGGAAAGCCTGATGCGTTCCCACTGAAGCCACAGATAGTTACTGTTCTCCTCATCCCCATTTCACTGACAAAGATCCTGAGACTTGAGGACTTGAAGCAACTTGCCTACGACTGAATAATAGGAAGGGAAGCTTGTTTTTGAACCCGTCAGTCTCCCTTGAGACTTATGCCTATCATGACTATGCTATTCTGCTAGGCAGAGATTTGTGTTTCTTGTGAGAAATATGCAAACAAATAAAATGTAATGACATATATACACATAAGAGGTGAAAACTTGGATGCTAAGCAAAAAGCCCAGCTCCCTTGTATAAATAAATAAAATATTCTGATTCTCACCCAAGAAAAGGATTAGAAAATCAAACAACCAAGGAATAGATGACTAAGTCTATATTTTTAAGAGTGTAGTCAGATATATAGCATATTCACGAAGAAGGCGATACAGAATGCTACAGAGGGCGTTTGGAAGCCTGTGGTCCTGGGTTCAAACCCACTTCTGCCATTTCTAGTCCAGGCAGGGTCCTCTGTTTCTCCTATGAGTTATCTTCTCTACCTGAATCTTAGAAAGTTACATAACCACTCTATGCCTCAGTTTCCTCATTTGTTAAACAAGGAAATAATCTCCTTCTTCTAGGTTGGTAATGAGAATTAATTGAAATGATAGATGTCAAGAGCCCAGCTGAGTTTCTAAAGAAGAGGAAGTTCTCAGCAGCTAGCCCTGTCCCCCATCTATGGAGAGCTAGGGGTCACCCCTGAAATAGCCCCTACTCATCCCTTGTACAGCGTCATCGGAAGGGCTGACCCCCGTGAGGGTCCTGATCTCAGAAATGCTGAGCCAGTGGCCTTGTCCGTACCCGGCCGTGAGCACATATACATGGAGGTCAACTTCTGGGTGTTGAAATCTGCACAGGTAATCATTCAGATATTTGGAGATTGCCAAAGTTTTTCACTGACTTATTTCAGGCCTCATGTTGAGCAGCTCTGGACAGGGATTATTTTTTTGCAGTTTTTGGCCAGGGCTGGGTTTGAGCCCCACCACCTCTGGCATATGGGGCCAGCGCCCTACTCCTTTGAGCCACAGGCGCCGCCCTGGACAGGGATTCTTAAATAAGAAAAAAGACAAGATATTTAAGATCACTAGGAAGAAAGGAATGGTAGAAACTCAGCAAAGGAACGGAAGGAAGGGAGGGAGCAAGGAAGGAGAAAGGAATCCCAGTCTCATATTGAGAAAGCCAAATCAATATTTGCCCATCTGGTGAGCTAACAGGTCCATGGACCTAGCAATACAATCAGATGCCATAGCAAGTTTAAAGTCGGTGCTGGTCACTGCTCTGTTTATCTGTAAGTATTCCCTTTTATTATGATAGCAGTATGGAGGCCACTGTGTCAAGAGATTGTTTTCTTTATAATTATTCATTCAAAGAATCAATCTGGGTAAAAGAAGGCTTTACAGTCATCCTAATCTCAGAAATTTGTAGCTAATAATGGCAGGGGACGCACTATATGGCAATTACTACTGCCTGTATTATCAACGCAACGGCAAACACATTCTCCATGCTTAACCGTATAACTCAATCAAGTTTAAAAGGCAAAATAAAATGAAATCTATCAAATATTTGTAAGGTCTAAAATGGCTCAAGCATGTATTATGTTTCATTTTTATTTAAAGGCACTAGAATTGCAAGGCAACAATGATAGACCATCACAGGCGCCAATATTGATGTCTTCTGCATTTGTGTTTGTGTCTAAATGCCTACTGCCTTCTTGATAAACTTCAATTAATATGCCTTCAAGTACTCTGGATGTAATTGTCCGATTAAACACTACACAAGACTTGCCACCAACTCATTAATTTTACATAGATTGAATTTTAGTGTTTGTTATGCAGTTAAATGTGAGAAGCAGGGCGTCCAATAATCATTTTGCATTTAATGTGAAAAGATATTTTTTTTGATTCAGTTCGAACTAAATTCCTAGGACGTAAACGAGGTAGTGACTGAATTCTGTGACTTCCGAATTTGCACATTTAATAGGAAACAATTTCAAAGCCTCTGCCAGTCATTGGAAGGGCTGTTCCATTCTGCTTTTTCCACAGAGCAAAATCTTTCTGAGAACAATGCTTATTATTGATAGGTTTAAAGCCCCTCCGGTGCTCGCCCATTGTGTGTGTGGCTGTCAGTCTGTCTCCTGAGCGGTGGGGAAGCGGTGATGGATAACACGGACGAGAATTCATGATTCCTGATTGAATGCAAAGCTATAATTCAGTCTTGAATGTGCTGTGCTGACGTCACAGTGCGTGAGAACACAGCTCAAAGAGATTTATTTAAAACCCAGTAACCCTTGTAGTGAGCTTGGAGCCAGTCGATCAGGACACACCCCAGAGTCCTCCCTTAGTGGTTTTCAAAAGAGAAAAGCACCAGGGAGTACCATCTCCAAGGTCAAGGTCCATGGTACCTCCAGGTGGGTAACTAGAGAGCTAGCACAGAGCCTGCTGTGCTCTTACCTACTCCACTCTTCACTTTGTTCTATGACAGGTAAGAGAGAACTCTGAGATGTGCAAAATAGAACCTTCTCCTCCCAGCCTTTCAAGATGCCCCTCAATTCAGGGCTTCTAAAATTGCTCTGGTGAGAAGTATTGCCTGAAGCGCTGTCAAAAATATAGGTTCCTGGCTCGGCGCCTGTGGCTCAACGGGCTAAGGCGCCAGCCACGTACACCTGAGCTGGCGGGTTCGAATCCAGCCCAGCCCGCCAAACAACAATGACGGCTGCAACCAAAAAAATGGCCAGGCGTTGTGGCGAGCGCCTGTGGTCCCAGCTACTTGGGAGGTGGAGGTAGGAGACTCACTTGAACCCAGAAATTGGAGGTTGCTGTGAGCTGTGATGCCACGGCACTCTATCCAGGGTGACAGCTTGAGGCTCTGTCTCAAAAAAAAAAAAAAAAATATATATATAGGTTCCTGGCTCGGCACCTGTAGCTTAAGCAGCTAGTGCGCTGGCCACATACACTGGAGCTGGTGGGTTCGAATCCAGCCCAGGCCTGCGAAACAATGACAACTACAAGCAAAAAATAGCTGGGCACTGTGGTGGGTGCCTGTGGTCCCAGCTACTTGGGAGGCTGAGGCAAGAGAATTGCTTAAGCCCAAGAGTTTGAGGTTGCTGTGAGCTGTGACACCACAGTACTCTAGTGAGGGCAACAGCTTGAGACTCTGTCTCAAAAAAACAAAACAAAACAAAACAAAATGTAGGTTCCTGAGATTCTCATCTCTGGACATTCAGATTCGATGGGTCTGGAGTGAAGGCAGAGAATATGAATATTTAATACGTAGCCCCGTTCCCAAACACTGATGAGTTCCTCCCAGCGTTTAGACTCACGATTTCTTCGGCACTGCCAGCTGCTTGGTAGGATTTAGTAATTATGTAGTACTGGTTTATGTTGTCCCTCAGTTCAATGAGAATGTTTTTGCAAAGGATTTAATACAGAGTAAGGCTTAATAAATACAAATTTCCCTTCCTGTTTTTTTTAGTCTCTACATCTGTCAGAAACTTCTTCCAACCTCAATGTTAGCAACTCAGGAATGAAGACCAGGCTGCGTGCTTCCTCCGAGAGAATCTGAAAATGACGCGTTGAAACTGGCACAGGTAGGGAGTCCTGACACCTGCGGGCCCTTTTCTGTTCTTGCATCATTTGAAGGTGAAAGCCCTCCAGGGCGACAGGGGTAGAAAGGAGTGATTCTCCTCTGAGGCTCGGTTCAGGCCAGACTCCCCTTATCACTGAGCCTCCAAAACTGAAGAAGGAAGGGGAGACGAGGAGAAAAGGCAAACAGCAAGCCCTTTTCTCGTCTTATAAAAGCAGTGACTCATCTAATCCTCCCAACATCGTTTGAGACAGGTTCTATTACTATTCCATTTTACAGATGAGGACACCAAAACAAAGAGGTTTAAAAATTCGCCTAAGGACCCAGTTAATGAGTAGCAGGCTGGGATTTGAACCCAGGTTACCTGGTTCCTTTGGCCATGTCTTTAACCACTATTCTAGGAACTTGGCAAGTTGCTCATAGAGTCCCAGAATTGTTACAGCTCTTGTAACATCATCTGATCTAAACCAATTTTACAAATAAGGAGACTGAGGCCAGAGAGAGGCGGTGATTAACTTAAAGTAATTCAGCTGGATGGCTCTCCAACCCCACACCCTAACTTCTCCCACTGGCCTGTGAGCACACCAGGGATGGGTGTGTCTCAGCTGGAGCCTGAGCCTGCCTCCTTCTGGCCTCCTTTTGTTAAAATCAGAGCTGAGCTTGTAAGAAATGGATGTCCCAGTGCTAGGTACAGAGATTGTTGGAAACATGAGTGGGAAACTCCACTCAGCTCCCAAGAGGGTAGATACCAAGATGGCTGCAGACAGATCTGAGGCCCAGATGGGGCCATGAAGATAGGGCTGGACTTGATGCTGACGCTTCTGTGTGAAGGTAGCCCCGCTGCGAGATTCAAAAGGTGCAAAAGCATTCCACGAAAAGACTCTCTTCTGCCCCTGAGTCCTAGAGGCAGCCAGGATTTTCTGTTCTTTGAGATACAGTGTATGCCAATGCTACTATATCCATTTCTAAATTCTTTTGTTATTGTTTATACAAATGGCACCATCTGTACAGATTATTCTGTGTTTTTTTTTCACTGCACAATGTATCTTGGAGGCAGTTCCTTATCAGCACCTAGATTTCTCTCATTCCCTTCATGGTTATATAGATGTATTTTACAGGCTTATCGTGGTGTAACCGGCACTGTCCGTGGAGGGCAGGGCATTTGTGTGTTTCTGGATAGGTTGCTTCTCTTTTTGTGATCTGTGCCTGTGGAGCAAATTTTCAGAAACAGAATCTGCTGCATAATGCATTTAAAATTTTGATCAATAAAGGTTGTATTAAATCACTTTCCTCCAACAACATTTGAAAGTGATTATTTCTTCCACATTCTCAACAAGCCAGTGTTTTATCCAAATATTTGTCTTTTGCCAGTCTCGTACAGTTTTCATTTGTACTTCTATTATTATAGGGAGGTTGGGCACCTTTTTTTTGTGTGTGTGTGTGTATATATATATATTTCTTTCTTTCTTTTTTTTTTTTTTTTTTGCAGTTTTTAGCCAGGGCTGGTTTTGAACCCGCCACCCCTGTTATATGAGTCTGGCACCCTACTCCTTTGAGCCACAGGTGCTGCCCCTTTTTGTATATTTAAGTGCCATTAATTTTTTTCTTTCCTTAAACTAGCTATCTCCTTTGCCCATTTTACCATGCATAATACTTACAGTATTAATGAAGCACTTGATATATTAAGGAAATTGCCCTTTGATTGCACTATGTAGGGTGAGAATGCTTTCCCAATTTATTTCCTTTTTGACTTTAAGATTTTTTTCTGTATAGAATTTTTTTTGTTTTTATGAGTTTAAATCTATCAAAGTTTTCTTTTCTGGCTTCTGAATGTTATGTTTTACTTAGGAAGTCCCTCCCCTAGCAAGCTTGTACAAAAACAAATCCTGTCATATTTCTTTTACAGCCTTGGTGAATCATTAAAAACAACGTTTGATTTATCTGGAATTTATTTTACCGCAAGATGTTCAATGGACCAAACTCATTTCTGAAAACTAATTGTCCCAACGCCATTTGTTAAACTATGTGGAACCCATGTATATTACTCTATTAATGATGCCCTCAAAAACTGGAAAAATGGTGACCAATACTGGTTGCTTCTAATTACATAAATCTTAAAAGAGAGTAAAAGGGAGGTGTGGCAGAGAGAGAGAGATTGATTTAGCCCCAAATCCAAATTTAAACTGGAAGTGTGGAATAAAGATTTAGCAAGCTTACTGTGAATTGATCCTGACTGGGTCTTCTTTTGACAATTGATCCTACGTGTTGGTGGTGATGATGCTTTTCTGAGGAAAAGATGGAAAAAAAATTTGGTAGGTCTGAGATGGGATAATATTTTCACATATTAACTGATTTTAAAAATATTTATTATGTTTTTCGTTTTTAGCAATTCCATTATTTCCTGTGATACCCATCCCTCCTTCTACCTAGATTGTGAAGTAATGTTGGCTGCAGAAGAAAAGAAGAAAAATCATTTGTTAAAATTGTGGTAAAATATATATAATATAAAATTTACCTTTCCACCCATTTTGAAGTGTTCAGTTGTAAACACGCCCAGGGGTGTGCAACCTGCTCCACTGTCTGGCTCCAGGACTGGTTATTATCTTCCCAAACGGAAACTCTGTAAATATTTAAACTTTGGCCTGCGTCCTCCTCGTCCTCCTGGCGGCCACCATTCCCCCTCTGTCCTCTGTCCACTCTCTGACCCTCTCGGCACCTCAGGTACGTGGAGTCCTCCTGTGCTTGTCCTTTTGCGTCTAGTTTGCTTCATTTTGCATAATGCCGTCTAAATTCTTCCGCGTTGTAGCCCATGTCAGAATTCCCCCCTTTTTTAAAGCTAAATAAATGCACTGTGTGTGCAGACCACATTTTATTTATCTAGTCATCACTCAATGGACATTTGTGTTGCTTCTGCCTTTGGGCTATTGGGAATAACGCTGTTATGAGCATGATGTACACATAGGCTTTGGTCAATAAAATTTGTATTAATTTACTTCCCTCCAACAACTTTTGAAAGTGATAATTTCCCCCCGTTCTCAACAAGCCAGTGTTTTACCTACATTTTTGTCTTTTGTTAATCTCATATATAGTTTTTATTTGCACTTCTTTTATTGTGAGAAGGTTGGGCACCTTTTGGTACATTTGAGAGCCATTACTTTTTCCTTTGCTTTAAACTCTTTTGCTCATTTTATTATTGGTGTGCAAATAAGCTTTCACTTCTTTTGGATATATTCCAAGAATTTCTAGACCATATGGTAATATTGTTTTTAATTTTTTAAGGAACCGTCATGCCATTTTTCACAGTGGCTGTACCATGTATATTTCCACTGGCAATGCACAAATGTTCCAATTTCTGCACATTATGGCTGGCTTATTTTAATGTTTTTGCTTTGTTTCATCTTTATTGTTATTTTTGATACTAGCCATCCTAATTGTGTGAACTGTATCTCAGGAGATGGTTTTGATGTGTGTTTCTCAAATGACTAGTGATGCTTTAAGCATCTTTCCATGTGCTTATTGGCCATTTTTATATCTTCTTCGATGGAAAAAGTTCTCTTAAATTTCAAAAGTTTAGTCTTTAGCAGAATCCTTGGTGGGGATTCGGGTGGGGAGGGAATGTGCTAAGGTAGTTAGAACACAGTTAGATAAACTGGGTGCCCTGGAGGAGAAGAGAGGTTCAACAGAGAAGTGAGAGCATTCAACAGGGACGTGCGCCCTAGGGAAGGGGCCTCTGCCCTGCCACCTGCCTCCCCCAGGGAGAAACTCTAGAGGAACAGAGGACAGAAACCCTAGAAAAGTTTGGGGGGTTCAAGGGCAGAAACTGTGCCCAGTTTGACAGTGGTGTCAGTGGAGAGTTCAGACCTCAGATGGCACATGGTTGCAGGGTAGGCACAGCTGACGGTGCCCAGGGATGCCTGGGAGACAGCTGCGTGGGGCGTCCGCAGGAGAGCCTTGGGGCCAGCACGTCGATCTCTTCGTGCTCATGACACGGAGGACTGTAGTGACCCAGACAGGTGAACGATCTGACAAGCAGTCATGTTTCAGGGAACGCTAGTGCAGACAGCTGACACTTGAGGACGTGGCAATCCTCTTCCAGCTCCAGGGCGGTGGCTGCTGGGACGAGAATGCAAACTTAAGGAACCATGGAGGGAAGTTCCTCACTGGCCAAGGTTAAGAGTCTGACCCCTGCCAGGCTGGGGCCTATAATAGAAATGCACTTTTAAAATAAAAAATAATGCGTTACTTAGTTCAATGTAAGCATCTCACATTGTATATCGAAGCAGTACCCTGAACCCCATAAATGCATCAATGTGCAAAGTTATGATGTAATAAAAAGTAATTTTAAAAAATAAAATTAAATTAAAAATAAAGGGTATATCTTGTACATGGGCATTTGCAGGCTAAGATTCATAACTCCGAGAGGTCAAATGCAGAAGTCATTACCGTAGCTGGAGAAGCAAATTAGACCCCATGCCCAAGAGAGGACTAGGTCCCTGGAGCGGTTGATAACAAGACAATATTCCTGCATTTTAAAGCAATTTGATCTGCTGCCTGAGTTTGTTGTCAACCCTGCAGCTGACAGGAAGAGGCAGGTTTTATTATCATTCCTACCTTATAAATGAGGACCCTGAAAACAACAGCAACAATAAAGCTACTGATGTGGCTACAACCATCTAACAACCGAGAGCAGGTTTTCTTCTCTCTCTCTCTCTCTTTTTTTTTTTGAGACAGAGTCTCAAGCTGTTGCTCTGGGGATAGCGCCGTGGCGTCATAGCTCACAGCAACCACGAACTTTTGGGCTCAAATGATTTCTTGTCGGCTATTTTTAAAAATGGGATCTTGCTCTTGCTCAGGCTGGTCTTGAACCCATGAGCTCAAGCAATCCACCCACCTTGGCCTCCCAGAGTGCAGAGATTACAGGTGTGAGCCACTGTGCCCGATATTAGAGCAGGTTTGCTTAGCCTTGTCACTGCTGACATAGGGGACCTGATGATCCTTTGTCACCAGGCCCGTCCTGTGCATCACCGGCTGTGTGGAGGTGGCCTTGGCCTCTCCCCACCAGGTACAGTAGCATCTCCCAGTGGCAACAACCAAGAATGTCCCCAGCTGTTGCCAAATGTTCCCTGGGAAGCGAATCCCACCCAGCCTTCTAGGTGGGCACCACTGGACAAAACAAAGCCTGGACTTGGTCCAGGGGTATAGACCCCTAGTTCAAGTGTAGACATCCAGCGCCCTCCCATCCCCAGGCCCAGCCTGCCAAAACTGCTCTACAATGGTCTCTTCACATTTAACTGGAAGCAATAGCATTGAGGGTCTATTCTCTTATTCCTCTATTGAACACGGGCTCTAATTTGCCCTTCCAACTTACTGTGAAGACACTGAGCTTCAGGAAATTTCGATTTGTTCCAGGACCAAAGCAGGTGTGTGTGGGTCCTGTCTGGGACTTGGGGCTTGATGTGCTACCTCATCAATACCTAGACATAATATTGGTCCACAGCAGCCCTGGGAAGAAAAGCTGGATGTTTCCTGGTTAGCTGTCCCTCTAAAGGGGGTATTTTTAGCAAAAATGGGGGGAAATCAGCCTTCAGTTCAATTGAAAATACGCCTGGCATTAATTCATTGTTAATTGACCAGGATGAGTTAAAAGATGGCTACTTCCAAGGCCTCTCTAATGGAACTATTAGAGAATTTTCAGGTCAACTAACTCCTGTCACTGCCTGACAAGGGAAATGGCAATCATTTGCCAGTGTTAGCTGGCTGGAGCTGCTCTTGAAAACTGGAATTAGTCATCCGGCTGTCAAGCTCTGTGTCTGCACTCCCTGGGTAACTCCCGCCCCACCCTCTGCCCCAGAGCCCTTAACTTCCCTTCAATGACCTCAGGTTTATCTTAAATATGCGTAATTTTTGCCACCTCTAAAGAGTTTTTACTGAAATCTTGTTTGTCCTTCACACAATGTTGTATTTTGACAAATGCTGTCACTCCTACTTACCAGTGTGGAAACTGGAGCTCAGGAGGTGCTTCTCAGAGAAGTTAAATCCCAAGGCCAGATTCCTGCCCAAGTGTCCAGCGTCCACGGCAGTCCTGAGCCATCTCTCTGCGGCTCATTCTGTCTGCCCCTCTCTCCCCCCTTCACTTGCTTTTCTGTCTTTCTCTCCTGATGCCATTTCTTTTTTCCTATATGTTTTTCCTTTTTCAAAGTCTAAAGGCTTAGATGGTGAGACAGCTGGAAAAATGGGATGCCATGTCTACAAACTGACCATAGTTTTCTCATTGGACAAGTCTTAATTGGAGGCCTATTAAGTTCCAGGAACTCTGTGAGGTGCAGGGGCTGCGTAACCCATAAGCTGGAGCCCCCACATCCTCGGCTTGACTTAACACCTGCCGGAATTTGGTCCTAACTTACCTTTCCAGCCTCATCTTGAGTCACTTCTTGTCATACAACCGGTCCTTCAACCTTGCTCCAACAATCTCCTCTCTCCATACGTGCTGTGAACCCCCACTCTCTCTTCTGTCTGTCTGGGGTGTCCTTCTCTCTCCACTATCTGGTGAATGTCTGTTCCCACATTAAGGGCTCAGGTGTCACCTTCTCTGCTCTTCCTGGCAAAGCAGGTCAGTCACCCCTCTTTCTGCTGTGATCATTTGTTCGTACTTCCATTGTGAAGTGTTGAGACTGTGTTGTAACTATTTATCCCCATGTCTTGTGAGGGTTAATGTTAAGTGTCAACTTGGCTGGCCTCGGGGGTTTCCACAGAGCTAATGAAATGTTATTTCTGGGGTTGTCTATGAGGATATTTCTGGAGGAGATTAGTATTTTAATTGGTGGACTCAGGACACTCCCCTCAGCAAACAGGTGGACATCATTCCGTTCCCTGGGAGGCTGGACAGGACACAAGGTAGAAGAGTGGTGGATCTCCTGTCCGTCTCTGTGCTGGGACATGCGTCTTCTCCTGGCCTTGGTTCAGTGTCCTAGGTTCTCAGGTCTTCAGAGAGGACTTCCACCAGGGCCCTCTGGTTCTCAGGCCTTCAGACTTGGGCTGAATGACACCACTGCTTTCCTGGGTCTCCTGCCTGCAGATGGCAGGTGATGGGATTTCTTAACTTCCAAAACGGAACAAGCCAATTCACAAAATCAATCTTCTCTTAAAACTCCCATGAGTTCTACTTCCCTGGAGAATCCTAATACCTGCCTGACCCTTGCAGGAAGGGGCTATGGCTTACCCAAGTGAGTGCACCCTCATTTAGCACACAAAGGCCGACTGATGAGTTTTAGTTGACTTAACTCCAACTCACAAAAGGAGAAAGGCACAGAAATGCTGTAGCCCAATGTTATTTAAAACAAACAACCAACTTATAACTTATTCATTACCATTAGACTCAAAGACTCAAACTTGGCATTGGGCCTTTGTGTTTGATTAGTGAACACATCTCCTCTCCTTTTCCTGAAAAACACTTTAGAGCAGTGATTTTCAACCAATGTGCCTCAAAAATGTTTAAAGATCATTAATTAAATAATTTTCAAAAGAAGTTCAAAGCACAGTAAGTACATTCTTCTTTTGCTTCTTTTTTTGGTCAACATAATTTAAGTGTGCATGAGATAAAGAAAGGTTGAAAAACGTTGTTCTAGGTACTCCCAAAAAACTTGGATTTGATATCACTAATACCACATGTTCAAGGGTTATTTGCATAATAATAACAGCATTATATAGAAAATTTCAAAGCACTTTTACAAATATGTGTTCTATTCTTCTCGATAATCACGAAAGTCTATATTTACACAGACAGGAACACAGGCTCAGAGGTTTGTTCTGTGTTAGTGAGCTAGTGAGAAGCAGAATTCATATTGAAGAACAGTCTTCCAACTCCATTCCCAAGTTCTTACCAACACATCATGCTGTTCTTTGAGGGCAGAAAGTGTATTTTGTTTCTTCTTATGTCTGCGCAATGCCCAGAATAGCATACAGAGCAGAGACTCAGTATGTTGTTGAATGAAGGAATTTTGTATGCAAGGTTAAAGATTCCTTTTTCTCGTCTATGTTTAATTTGTTACTTACCTGTCCACTCTCACCCATCCCGTTTAGACCGAGTTTGTGGGGTTCCTGCAATTGCCTGCCCCTGTGCTCAGCTAAACTGTTCAAGGATGAATAAGCCCCTTTGCACCTCCAGGGGCTTGCAAGGTACCTGGCACATAATGTGTGCTTAATTAACAAATTCTTTTGCATAAATAATTGCAGAAAGCTCGGGATCTGGTGTTTATGATTAAAGTAATATTGAACTGTTTTCTCCTTTTTTTTCATCTAATCTTTACGTTAATCTACTATTTCCCATGTTTTTACACATGGGAAATCTGAGGGTCTGTGGTATTTAATGCCTCTGCCACAATCGTGCTTGGATTTAAAACCCAGGATGCCTTTGAGAAGCAGCCATATCGTAACAGGAAGAGTTAGATGTGGCATCAGAGAACTGGCTGTGAGTCCCAGCCCTGCTGTGTAGTAGTCGTGTGTCCTTGGAGAAGGCATTCATCCTTTAGGAGTCAGGGTTCCCCCCACACAATGAGAATACTAATGCCTCACTACTGACCACACAGATCACCTGGCTCCACCCTCACCCCACCCGTGGATGAGGACAGGGCCTGCTGCCTGACACCTGCGGTCATCCAGCTTAGATACCACATGACTCTTGAAATTTAAGATATTGTAAGGAAAATAATAAAAATCTACAGGTAGCTGTTGACAACTCATATTAGAACATGTAAATTAACTTAGCAGCTTTGGCAAGTGTGTGTTTCGTGAGGACCTCTGCACTCCTGTGAGTGTAGCAGAAAGAGCCTGCGTTTGGGGGGAGCCCTTAGTCCCACCTCAGCCCACGCTCACTAGCTATGTGGCTTGAGGCACATTATCACGTCGCACTGAAACCACTTTCCTCATGGGTAAGCTGCAGACAGTCGGACGGTATGAGAGTGAGCTGAGACACTAGCCTGAGCCCAGCGCACAGAAGGGGCTCTGCCAACAGCAGCTTTTGCTTCCGTCAAATGTCATCGTCTACATGGGGACGTGCACTCTGGTTGGGTTGGCTCTGACCGTCCGCAGTGCAGCACTCTCGTGCGCAGGTCCCCGCTTCGACAACTGTGGCTGTGTGCTCTTTTTAAATTATCTTCTGTCCCATAGAGAAAAGATTCAAAAATGTTTCTCCTATTTTCTGGATTTGTTCTGAGTTCAGATTTTAATTATCAATTGTGTTCTGTGATTCTAATTCTTGCTGTTCCCACTTTACTCTTCTCTGATTTTTGTCAGTAAGAGAAAACAGCTAGAGTCAAACATGACTCCAAAGGAAAGTGACCCACCATCCCAAAGGTGCCGCCAAAGGAACGTGACCCACCATCCCAAAGGTGTCACCCCTGAATTATTTTCTGTGGTTCTCTTAGACAACTCCCCATGGGAAGAGCATCCTGGGATTTTTGTATGACCACTACATATCAGCTACTCAGTATCACATTAACTGTAAAAAGCTATACTGATGTTAGCTATAGAAGTATTTAACATTTTACTAAGTTATGGACAAAAACTGGAAAAGTGAATTATTTTTTATATCATTATTAAGGCCCTCAATTCCACTCACCATGACCCTCAGAGTAATCTTCCTTTAGTCCTGACTTCTCACCTAAAACTCCATTGTACTCACTGCTGAGAGATGATCCAAGCTCCTTATTTCAAAGGGCTTTCATGAGTTTTGCCAGGATCCCCTTCCAGCCCTGTTTCCTCTTCGTTCCTCTGCTCCCTGCCCTTCATGTGAAACTCTTGATCCAACAAGAAGCCCTGCTCGCCATTCATGAATGGTTCCGTGCCCTTCCTGGCTTCCTTGCCCTTGACTGAGCCATTTCCTGTGTTCATGTCCTCTTCCCCAGCTGTCCAGTCCTGGGCCGCATCGTCACTCTCGCCCCTTAGTCCTGAACTGACCGGTCGTCAGACCACTCGCTGGCGGGGGATTGCACAGAGTCGGAGTTTATCTGTGGCATCATGAGGCTTTCTCGCTTAATGATAACAGGGGCGGCTTGTGTCTCACCTGCTGTGGGCTACGTACTCTGCTGAGTGCTCCATGAACGTACCCCGTCCTCACAGTGCCCCTGTGCGGGAGGTCCTCTGTCTGTAGAGGAATAATCGGAGGCACAGAGCAGTTTTATAAGTTGCTGGTCAATGGGAACATCGAGATTCACACCCACGCCTAAGTCCTCCACCACCCCAGGACTGTCAGTGTTTTATAGTATTTATAAAGGTCAAATGATGGGACCAAAGCTGGTGACAGCCAGCTCAGCCCACGTCCAGACAGCTGTCCGCTGTACTAAACACAGGACCACCCATTCCTGTATTTAACATTGGTTTTGCTGCTTAACCTAACACACAGAGACCTCACTTAAGTACCAGAGGGGTTGGGCATCAGATAGGTGACTTGCTAGCCCATGATGGCTCAGGGCAGGACCATGCGCTGCTGTGGAAGATACAATTAACATACCCTTAGGAAACCTGGTGGGACTTTGTGGGCTTCTTTTTGAAAAGTGATTACCCAGGTATTGGGAAAGGCTTGATTTTGCTTTTGATTGATTGTTTAAAGCAAAGGCTGTCTTTGCTGTGACTTCTTTTTGTTCAGCTAATACCAAAGTCACTCTGTCCAGACTCTGGGACTGGCCAAGGAGGAAAGCCAAGGGCAGCCAGGGACTATTAAAGCCAAAACCTGGGGTTCCAGAGAAAATATCAACGTGCTCCCATTCTCTCCGACTCAGGCCAGATGCTCAGCGGCAGGTATGCGTGGAGTGAAAGCGGTGGCCATAGAACAGTAATAAACATTTTACGTGCCTGCAGCTACGGTTGCAGGAAAACCCAATGTAAATGGCCTGCAAGGCCCCTGTGGGGTGTGCTGGGGCTGTGCCAGTCACATGTGTCTTGCCTATGGCGCCCACAAGTACAGTATAAAAGATGGAAATACAATAAAACTTCTTTTCTTTCATTTTTCTGGGGGATTGGTGTGGGGAAACGTTGCAAATAGCACATACATGTAAATCGAGAGAGATTTGTAAATGGGTCTGCACGTAGCTGGTGGTTGCGTGGTGGCCTTAATAATAATCAAGCATGGTGCCTGCCCTGAATGGTAATAACCTGCAACTGTCCCCTCCTGGAAACACCGCAGTCCTAGGCTGGCTGTCTTCTCGATTCACGTGGCTCTGTCCCCTGGTAAACTGATGCTCAGCATCTAAATCTGGGGTGTTGTGCACAGAAGCGCATTGATGCCTCACACCTACCCTGTATTCTCCAGTAATTTTCTCTGTGATGAAAGTAACATTCTGACCTCTGCTGGCCTGATTCCCTTTGCCTAGCTCAGCTGACTCAGAGCTCAAGGAGACGAGGGTCCTGTTTGTTGGGCCACCCTTATCACCCGGGCGAAAATGAATGGCAACACATGGTTAGCCCTTGGCCGAGCTGCCAGCACTATAAAGGGGAGCTGCTGTTAACTAGGAGCGATAGGGGCGCAACACACTCGCTTCCACTTTTTTCTGGTGCTAAGGGGACCCAGTAGTTCTGAGACGTCAGAGGCTCCAGGACCCCATAGAAGCGTTTGGAAGGAGCCAGCACTGCCATCAGGAGGGAGGGACTGTCTGTGAAAGCCACAGGAAATGCATCTTCGGAAGGGTGGAGAATTCTGGCTTTGGGTAGAAAGTTTAAAACAGAGAAGGGGGCGGCACCTGCGGCTCAAAGGAGTAGGGCGCCGGCCCCATATGCCGGAGGTGGCGGGTTCAAACCTAACCCCGACCAAAAACTGCAAAAACAAAACAAAACGAACAACAACAACAACAACAAAAAAGAAAACAAAACAGAGAAGGGGTTTGAGCAGATTCCCTAAAGAAAGTTTAAAACAGGGAAGGGGTTTGAGCAGTTCCCTAAATCGAGTGTTTTTGAGCTCTCTGTCTGCATCAGAAATATAAAAGGACCTTTTAAAAAATGTCAATAACCATAAGAACATAAAGTCTCAGTTAGACAGGATTTGATTCAAGAGGTCTATTGTAGGACTGGGTGCAGCGGCTCACGCCTGTGATCCCAGCACTCTGGGAGGCTGAGGGAAGAGGATTGCTTGAGCCCGGAGTTTGAGGCTGCTGTGATCTGTGACACCACAGCACTTTACCAAGGGTGACAGAGTGAGACTCTGACTCAAAAAAAAAAAAAAAAAAGGAAAAGAAGAGCAATCTATAGTATATCAAGTTACTACATTTCAAATATATATAATAATATACATGGAAAAATTGTTAAGAATAGATTTTAAGTGTTTTCACCACAAAAAAGTGTGTGACATAATGCATATGTTGATAGCTTGATTTAGCCATTCCACAATGTAAACATATGTCAAAACATCGTGTTGTACACTATAACTATATGGGAATTTTACTTGTCAATTAAAATAAATAAACAGTAGTAAAGATGGCAGCACTGAAGCTCCTTCCTAGAGGCCCTAACTGAATTGGGGTGGTGCCCAGGCAGCAGCACTTTTCAACTCTCCCTAACACAGCCAGATTGGGAACTTTTCAACACTCCCTAACACAGCCAGGTTGGGAACCCCTGCTCACAGCAACAGATGCAGGGTTCTGCCCAGTTTGGGGACTGCGTTGCCTGGTTCAGATCCTGGCTCTACCACTCATTAACTCCAGGACATTAGGAAAGGTGAGTAAGCTTGCTGTTCCTCAGTCGTCTTACCTACCAATGAAAGATGAAAACAGTACTTGCTTCGTAGGGTGGACATGAAGATTAAGTGAGTTAAAATATATACCACAGTTAACAGCTGGCATGTGGTGAGGCCCACTAAATATTCGCTGTTTTCATCTTGCCCAGGTGTCTACTTTTTTTTCAAGTAAGATTTAGAAAGAGTTCCACAGCCAGAATTTCTTATAATTTCCTTACAAACAAGTAACTGCCAAAAACCTATTTTATTTTATTTTATTTTTATTTTTATTTTTATTTTTATTTTTTTTGCAGTTTTTGGCCGGGGCTGGGTTTGAACCCGCCACCTCTGGCATATGGGGCTGGCGCCCTACTCCTTTGAGCCACAGGCGCCGCCCCAAACCAATTTTATGATGTGTTGTTTTCCTGTGAAATATTCGACATGAAGAATCGTGTGCATATATTTATTTACTCATCTGTTTACTCACTCGGAATCACTCATTTGCTTCCAGGGTCTTTGGACAGGAGTTTAGGCTCTGAATACAGATGGCCTGGCTTTGAATCCTGGCTCTGCAACTCACAGCTGTGTGACTTTGGGCAATCTACTTAACCTCTCTGTGCTTTAATTTCCTTACCTGCAAAACAGGGGACAGGAGAGCTCCTCCCTCATAAGTTATTGAGAGGCCTACAGAAGTTGATTTGTGGACATTGCTTAGAACAGTATCTGGCACATAGCAAGTGTTCATCAGATGCTAGGTATTACAATTATTTCTCTACTCCAGTCATGCACATTCCATCACCCTGTTATACACACAATGTCCACACACCGGCTCCGGGATGTGAGCCTGTGAGAGCAGAGACCTTTTCTGTCTTAACACCATTTCCAGAGTCTGAAACTATGCCGGCAGGACACGGCTGTTGCACTCAGCCCTCCTGCACGCGTTTCTTGAGAGCCTGTTACATGCCGGGCGCTGCAGTAAGCGGCCACGTGCGCTGTGCTGTAAAGAGGCCAGGGTTCAACACTACCCCTGCTTTATTACTCCCGGCAACAGGCGTAAGGTGAGCTCCCCTCGCCTGCAGGGCTAGAGAGTGGCCTGCACGAGCTCCTCCGTGTCCACCCTGGTCACCACTGTCCTGAGGATAGAGCCCAGCCTTCCACGGCTGCAGGAAGACCGCCCAGTTCTTCAGTGAACGCTTGGCCTGTGAGTTTGGTGGCGAGGACGCTGTTTGTTTAGCCAAGCTGTTTGCTGAGCTCACACCACAGAGGGATGTTTGTCTAGACCACACCTAGTAAAGCCGTGCTCTATGCTTTAGGGATTTGTTTAACCTTTCAGAACTTCCCGCAGCTCTGGAGTTGAGAAACTATTGTTTTTCTTCGGCACATGCTACGTCGGAGGCTCCAAGGGAGCCTGAAGGTTTTATCCTGAAGGTTCCGTCTTGAGATTGCCTTGGGAGTAGGTATGACCAACAGATAGGATGCTTCATGGGAGCCTGTGGAATTCCGTTCCTTCCTGAGGCCCCTTGGATAAGTTAAGAAAACTTTCCAGGGACTTCCATGCCTCCCAAAGTCTCTGGCACAGTTAGTTTGAGCTGAGCGGTGTTGACCCTCTTACGTGTGATGAAATGCAAAAGGCAAAAAAGGAGTTTAGGAAGTTTTTCCCTCTTCTCTTCCCCTAGATGTTGACTTTTCCTTAAAAAAGAGAAATACATTTGTTCCTGAGCCCTGAGACATGAGGTGATCCCAAGAATTTGATCTCTGCTACGGTCAGGGAACAAGCTCTCCCCAGGCCTCTGAGCAGCCCCTGGCTCTGGTCCATGCCTGGGGTCCCGCCTGGTCTCTGCTAGTCCTGCTGCAGCTTCTGCCACCCGACATGGCTCCCTGAGCAGCTGTTTTCCCTCTCTGGGCCACAGTCCTTCCTTCTAAAGCTGGGGAAGGTGTCACAGCGAACTGTGAGGCCACTTCTAATCTAACATTCCACGGGGCTGATAGGCGGCAATGTGCCTCTGGCTCTGGAGACCGCCATCTTGGATTTCATTCTCTTCCTGCCATTGACCTATAATAGGAGTGGGCAGTCTTTGGGGGTGAAGGTTCAGTCAGTAAATATTTAAGGCTTGTGGTTATGTGGTCTCTGATGCACCCACTAAACTCTGCCATCGAAGCAGAAAGCAGATACACACACACAGACACAGACACATAAGCAAATGAGTGTGGCTGTGTTCTAACACAACCACATTTACAAAAACAGGTGGCTGCCTGCTGCCTGTGCTTTTCCCCCTCCTGACCTCCTTGCCCCCCACCCCCCAGAGGCCGACATACACACAGGTCCTGCACATTCTGACTGGTCTTGCTGATGATACCCCAGCACACACACCAAACAATTCCAAGATGGCGGCCATCTGTCCCCGAAGTGCAGCAGCTGGAATGTGTTGGTCTGGTTTTCTTTGGATGCCCATTTGCCCATCCATTCTTTCTTCTATCCATTTACTCAACATATGTTTACTAATCATCTACCATATAACAGACACCTGTGAGTTCCGGGAAGACACAGGAAATGCGCCCACATCTGGTGGGCAGCTCAGCTCGGTGCTGGGACACAGGACACCTCTGGAGAGAGCTGTCCACTGCCTGGGGAAGCTTTGTCCTGTCTCCTGTCCTCCATGACCAGTATTGGCCCAGGATCCTGAGAAACACCTGCATTCTAATTGTGTCTATTTGATTTGTAAGTATTGTCACCTGTCTACTCCTCCCCCTAGTCCCCCTCCCCTCCTTAATTTGAGGTGTTTTCTCTTTAGCTAAATGAGACTTGGTCATATTTTCTATCTGTCCTAGAGGACATAGCACAAAACTGCAGGAAAGGGCCTTCTCTTAGACTCTGAACACAAGTAGATTACCTTTGGCACAGCATTGCCAACAAGGAGAACATTTCATCCTTAGAATTTCTTATATACTCATGTCCTAGCTAAACCATGGGAGAAAAGATGCCAAAATGTAGTCAAGTCAGCTGAGTCACTCCTTTAGCAAGAAGATTTCAGTAGCAAGAAAAAAGAAAAAACAGGCAAATCAATATTCCTTTGTCTGGGCCAGGAAAACAGCTAATGCTATTTAGGTCATTAAAGAGCAATGGCTACAAATAAAAACCAATATCTCCCATCATTAGTAGTAAAGTTGCTGTTGAGTTTTATATCTCTCATAAGGAGATACACATAAATTTTAGATATGGCAAGCATGGAAAGTAAAGAGACTCCCAAATATTGGAGACAGAGATTGGAGAACTTTCTCATTTTCTGGTAACAGATATATTTTATTATTTTTTTTAGGAGAAAATTATCTTTGACTAATAACAGATAATGGAAGTGATGATCACAATGATGGTTTCATCCAGAAAATGCATTATTTGACCCGGTTTATTACCAATTTCAGACGACTAGATTCCATTGATTACATAACTAAGGGAGTTGAGTGCATGATTGCCCATCTCTTTCTCATTTTTTTTCTTCCATCTTTCCTTTCTCAAATGTTTATCGAGTCACTTACAATGTTTTAAAGCGCCAAAGTAGGTTCTGGAACTAAAATGAGAGAACCATTTTGTTTCAAATCCTTCAGTGGCTGGACCTTGTTCCAGGCTAAACACCATCTGTCCCACCAGCTCCCCACTTCTGTCTTTGGTGCCAGCGTCATCTGGGCCTCCCGGTCTCTCCCGTGCTCCACATCTGTCCCCCCAGGGCCTTTGTTCGCGCTGCTTCCCTTGCCCAGACCCACAGACTGCAGATGCACCTGCCCTGCCTACTCCCGTTCAGCCTGAAGGCTGCAGGTTGAATCCCTTCTTCAGGGAAGCCTTGACCAGCCCTGGACAAGGAGTGACCTCGTTGTGTGCTGGCTTTGAGGATGCTTGTCATGATTCAATCAATTATCTGCGTAGTTGCTGTGATTTCTAGTTTAATGCCTCCCTTCTGCTTTAAATCAAAAACCTGGGAAGGCCCGGTTCCCCACTATCCCAGGGATCTCAGGCCCCACTCAGCATGGGGAGAAGGCCCAGTGCAGGGAATGGGGACCCCCGTGGACCCTGGGAAACCCCAAGAGTCACCTTGATCCAGTTTCACAATTTTGCTTTCTGACCAATCTTATAAAAGAAGTAGTAATGATTACACTCATAAACTTTTTAAGATTTTTAGATAGAGTTTGTTTTTTTTTTTAAATAGTTCTAGGTTCCCAGCAACAGTGAGTAGAAACTGCCACACACAGAGAACCTCCCCCACTCTCCACACATAGTTATCCTCCCAAGTCCACAATCGATGTTAGGATCCCGTCTTGGTGTTCTCCACTCTGCTTTAACAAATGCACCACGTCCCGTATCCACCATCACAGCGTCATGCTGAGTCGTTTCGCTGCCCCGAAATCCTCTGCGAACTACGTCCTCTCCCCGGCACCACTGGTCCTTTTCTATCTCCACAGCTTTGTGTTTCTGGAATATCGTATTATTGGAATCATGCTCTGTGCAGACTTTTCAGACTGGATTCCTTGGCTTAGCAGCACACGTCAGGTTTCTGCACGTCTTTCGAGGGCTTGATAGCTCCTTTTTATTTTAGCTTTGAATAATATCGCTTTGGCTGGATGTACCACAATTTATTCACCTGTTGAAGGGTGTCTGGGTTAATTTTAAATCTTGGCAATTGTGAATAAAGCTGCTGTACATATCAATTGCAAGCTTTTGTATGGATGTAAGTTTTCAACTGCTTTGAGTAAATAGCAAGAAGCACCATTGTTGGGTCAAGTATGAAGAATATGTTTTGTAAGAAACTGCCGAGCTGCCTTCCAAAGCAGGTGCACTGTTTCGCATTTCTTTTTTTTTTGAGACAGAGCCTCAAGCTGTCACCCTGGGTAGAGTGCTGTGGCATCACATCTCACAGCAACCTCCACCTCCTGGGCTCAAGCGAGTCTCCTGCCTCTGCCTCCCAAGTAGCTGGGACTACAGGCATCTGCCATAACGCCTGGCTATTCTTTTGGTTGCAGCCATCATTGTTGTTTGGTGGCCCGGGCTGGATTCGAACCTGCCAGCTCAGGTGTATGTGGCTGGCTCCTTAGCTGCTTGAGCCACAGGCGCAGAGCCCCGTTTTGCATTTCTGACAGCAACGAGTGAGAGCTCCTGCTGCTACACATTTTCCCAGCATTTGGTGTCATCAGTGTTTGAGCCCAAATGGTATCTCGTTATTGTTTTAAATGTAACTCTCTACTGGCATGTGATGAGGAACGCGTTTTCACATCCTTATTCGCCATCTGTGTGTCTTCTTTGGTATGATGTCTACATAGGTGTTCGGCCCCTTTTTTAATTGGATTGGTCATTTTCTTGTTGTTGAGTATTAAGAGTTCACTGTATATTTCAGTAACAGCCCTTTATCAGGCACATCTTTTTCAATGTTTTCTCCTAGTCTGTGGCTGGTTAGAAATTAGGAATCTTGAGCTCTTCTTGATGGTAGTTTTCTGCTCTTTGGATTCTTACAGCTTCTTAGGTTTCCCTGTACCAGAGTTAGGAAATGATTTCAGAGCCTCCCCCCCACATGTTTTGTTGCAGAGTTAACTTTTATAAGTTGTCAAGCCGCAGGAAGCTTTATTTGTCTTTTACACCCAGAAGACCAAACTCTAGGCTGTTATTTTGTGCCAATAACACCTAAAGACAAGTTTCCAAAAATTTCTGAGACCATAGATTGTAAGAAGCTGGCCTGTAACATATACCATTTAAATTGAATTATGGGTTCACTCTAGCCTTAGCAAAGAAATAACACTACACAACAACAAAAATAAAGTCTATTAAAGGGACTTAAGAGGTCTCACCCGTCCTATTCCTTTAGAACATAATAATTGAATTATGAGAAGAGTACTGAATAATTAAGATGACATGCAAATTCAAAGTCTTTGCACCCTGCCAGGGATCAGTCTCATTTCAGTGTGTGCAGAAATAGTCCCCAGTTCCAAACAGGTTACCCATTTTGGAAATATGAGTACAGACATTTTTCCCTATGTTCTTTCTGTTCCCCATCCGTCTGATTGGGCTCTCGTTTCTGAGCTTCCGATGGGCATAAATATTTTGACTTTTTTTCACTGACTTCAGCCCGGCAGCCCTCCCCCTCCTCCTCTTTAACCTTAGCGCTCTATTAATTTCAGAGTTTGTTTCCACAGATTAGATTCTTAACCCAGTTATCTACGTCTTTCTCACATGAACTGTTTTACAATAGAATATGGTGCGGGGAATGTTTGTTTCTGATGATAACCTTTCTAGTTCCTGTTTCTTTTTTTGCTAAATAGAATAACTATTAGTTTCTACCTCAAGGTTGTTGCAGCATTGTCAAATAGCAGGAGTTCCATAAATTTTTTTTAAATAATATTTATTTTTATTTTATTATTTTATTTATTTTTTCGTTGCAGTTTGGCCAGGACTGGGTTTGAACTCACCACCCTTGGTATATGGGGCCAGCACCCCACTCACTGAGCCACAGGCACCACCCCGTAAATTTTTTTATGATTATTATTATTTTTTTTGTAGAATCAGAGTCTCACTCTATCTCCCTCGGTAGAGTGCCGTGGTGTCACACAGCTCACAGCAACCTCCAACTCCTGGGCTTAGGCGATTCTCTTGCCTCAGCCTCCCGAGTAGCTGGGACCACAGGCGTCCATCACAACGCTCGGCCATTTTTCTGTTTTGCAGTTTGGCCGAGGCCAGGTTTGAACCCGCCACCCTCAGTATATGGGGCCGGTGCCCTACTCAATGAGCCACAGGCGCCGCCCAAGAGTTCTGTAAATTTAGCAGTGATAGTAGTGATGATAATGAAGAGTCCTGTTTATTCTGATTGCACATCAAACACCTGACCACAGTATGGTATCACTGCCACGTTCCCAGCACAGGGGGAGCTGTGACGGGCACAGAGCGGCGTGTGGGAGTCACTTCCACAAGCTGGGACTATGGATACTTTCCTAGGTGAACCCCATTTACGAAGACATCTCGCTTAGACAACACGGGGAATGAGAGTGTACAGCATCTTGGGGTGAGTGGAATCAAGTGTTTGAAATAAGAGCTGCCTCCAAGAATCTGGGCTTACGGAATCTACCTAAGGAGGCTTTATTTCCCCCATGGGACTCCTTCTCGTCACCTTTTTTTCCAATTACGGTGGCAATACATACTCATTGTAGAGACCTTGGAGAACACAGAAAAAAAATAACAAACAAACAGCAGATTAACATCATCCAAATTCTCACTACCCAGATAAATGCTATTAAGATGTGGATTCCTTCACTTACAAATGTAGGTGTTTATGTGCAAATGTTTGGAAAGAGAGACAGAGTGAGTAGGGGATTTCCCCCCCTTTCCAGTTCTTTGACCTCACTAGCAAGACCTTTGTGGGTTTTTGTTTTGTTTTGAGACAGAGTCTCACTTTGTCACCCTGGGTGGAGAGCCCTGGCATCATAGCTCACAGCCTCAAATTCTTGGGCTCAAAGGATCCTCCTGCCTCAGCCTCCTGAGTAGCTGGGACTACAGGCACCCACCACAACACCTGGCTAGTTTTTCTATTTTTTAGTAGAGACCCTATCTCTTGCTCAAGCGATCCACCTGCCTCAGCCTCCCAGAGTACTAGGATTACAGGCGTGAGCCACCACGCCCTGCCAGATGCCCGGCCAGACCTGGGCTTTTCCCTGTGTCAGATGGAGTTTCCTTGACCTCAAGGAACGGTGGGGTCAGCTTCTGGTGGAGCATTGCCCGTGTGATCCAGTTTGGGCCAAATGAGTGAAATGGGAATTATAGGGAGGTTTTGACTCCTTTCAAAGAGTCGGAAAAACAGAGAATCTATTTTGTTGCTAAGTGAACTTTTTCAAGCCTCTGAGCCACTTGTTGGAAGGAAACGGTTTGAAGACTCTCAGTACCTCAGGGTGTCTGGAAAAGGTTCATTATTTCTAATCAGTTGGGCTCACTTGGCCTAGATATTTGTTCATTATCATTTATTCATCTATTATTTATTTCTTCACTCCACAAACGCGCCTGTCCTCAGAAAGGTAAAACCCAGTAGGGGAGACAGAACTCCAGGCCGAATGAGGGAAGATCCATCTTAAAGGCTCAGCCTGAGGGTCTGGCGGGGGAGGGCAGAGATCAGAGTCCGGGACAGGTGCTGGTGGACGAGTTGGGGCGTTTGAACTGAAAATCTTTGAGAGGAATTAGGATTCTGGGAGGCAGGGTGGGTGGGGGCCGCCTGCATCCCAGCTGGGGGAACAGCAGCAGAGAGGCGGCAGTGAAAGCAGGGCAGGCTCTGGGGACCGTCGGCGCCGTCGGGGCGGTGTCCCCCATTTACTGAGGACTTAGGTTGTGCCGTGCACTGTGTTGAGGGCGTCATGTGTCACCTCACTTGATTCTCTCAATCTGGGAGGTCAGACCTGTGTGTAAAATAATCTGTCCGAGGTCACGAGGTGAGGACACGAAAACCCTGGGTCAGATCGCTGATGGCATCTCCAAGGCCGGTGCTGTCAAGGACCTCAGTCCACAGTGGGAGCTTGGCCGCAGGGGACCACGCTGGGAAGTTTTGGAGTCCTCCTCCTGGGGTGCTGAGATTAACTAGTAGGTAACCTGGGCAAAGGGACAGAGGCTTGAAGAGCAAAGCTGAGAAAAACCCTCCAAATGTCCAGCCCGAAAGGCCCAACTGAGGGAGTGGTTTGCTTTCTTTTTTGGGTTTTCCCCCTAAATGCTGCCTGGGAAAAAGGGAGAGCCATGCGCAGAGACATGAGGGAGCTCAGGAGGAAACACAGACACCAGAAGCAAAACCCAGAGAGATTAGAAAAATTAAGACCGTGGGCAGAGGCAGCACTAACGCCCCAGGAGCCCCAGAAGTGCACAGACCCCGACTCCCACGGCCTTGCTGAGGCCAGATCCCCCAAACTCAGAGCGAGTCCAGGGGAACAATTGAGCCATCCACTTAGCATAACTTATTTTAAGTCCTGGCTGGAAGCCAGGCTAGTACCTGAACTCACCGTGTGTACTCACGGTGAAACTGCTCTGCTTCCGATAACAAAGCAACTGTTAATGGGAGTAATTAAGAGCCTTGGGGGTGATTTATACCTTTTGTTACTGTTCAAGTCGAAGTTACCAAAGACAACAATTATTAGTAATACAGGTGATCCTTAACCCAGGAGGGGACGGCTGGGGAACTGAGCCCCAGCTCCTACTATCCCAGGCCTGGAGTTCTCAGGAAAGGAACCCAAGGGCCCCCAGAGGCAGGAGAATTAGGAAGCAACTACTGAGGGGCTCAGACTGGGAAATAGGAGTCTTCAGCCTCTTTAACACAGGTAAACTGCTGACACAACCCCGGAAGAGGAGAGATGACAGCCCTCCAGAGCCAATCTTCTTGTGAAACACTTAAGTTCATTGGCTAAATATTAAAAATATAATTATGTGGAGCCTATGGAGCATATTGCAAGGGTACAAGTTAAATCTATCAAGTACTGAAATGTCTTAACACTGTGACTAAGTAAATGAGGTCAAAGCTATGTTAATTAGTGGGATGTAAGCACTCCAATTTGTACAAATAATCGACACATTGAATCCTCCCCCAATAAAATTAAATTTAAAAAATATATATATATATATAATTATGGAGAGAAGCATTGTGTAAGTCGATATCAATGCCAGTTGGGGCTGAATGTAAAGATGGGTGCAAGTCCTAAGATTTATCTTCAGGAAGTCACATACTACCAAGGAGGGAAAGGGCAGTCCTGTGAGATTCTCTGCTCGTGGGGGACTCAGAGCACGAATCAGTGAGCCGCCCTCCCTCCGTGCAGGTCTAGACTGCGGCTTCCCCGAGTGCCTTGTTCTGGGCCCTCCCGGGCCTTCCCTCTAGTCTCTGGGTAACTGCGCACCAAGATGACCAATTTAAGTTCTGGGATTGTCACATTGCCCCAGATTCATTCCTTTTTTTTGTTTGTTTGAGATATAATTTACATATTGTCTGTTTTGTGCTACTATAAAGAAATTCCTGAGACTGGGTAATGTGTAAAGAAAAGAGGTTTGTTTGGCTCACGATTCTGCAGAGTGTGGGAGAAGCATGGTGCCAGCATCTGTATCTGGTGAGGCTTCAGGGAGCTCCGTTCCAAGCGGAAGGGCCCCTTTCCTTACCCTTAACAGGTGTACGATTCGCAAATACTTTCTCCCATTCTGTGAGCTGTATTTTTATTTACTTGGTGGTGTCCTTTGACAGATAAAGTTTTTAATTTGATGAAGTGAAATTATTTATTTTTTCTTTGATTATTTGGGCTTTGGGTGTCACATTTAAGAAAACTGTCGCCTAACTCGAGGTCATGAAGATTTATGCTTATGTTTCCTCCTGAGAGTTTTATAGCTTGGGCTCTTTCTTTTTGGTCTTTGATTTATTTTGAGTTAATTTTTGTATATCCTGTGAGGTATGAATGCAAATTCATTCTCTTTCATTCTGGGAAATTGGAACATCCGGTTTTCCCCACATTATTTATTCAAAATACCATTCTTTCTCTGCTGACTTGATTATAGATTTATTTCTGAACTATCAATTCCACTCCATCCACCCATCTTGATGCCAGTCCCATATTTCTTTATGTTCACCCTTCTTGTGTTATGGTTATTTCATTTTTCATGATTTCTACATGTCATATTAAAAAACACTGAACTTGGAATCAAACGCTGAACTTGCCTCTCATGGCTAGCAGCATTGAAACTTCCCTTTTAAGGTTCATTTCCACCCAGTTCGTAGACATTAGGAAATACAGAAAAATATAAAGAAAAAATAAAAATGTCACCCCAACAACCTCACTAATTGGAGGCCACTAGCGTTCCCGAAGTTGAGACCAGTATCAAAGAAGTTTAAGGCCAGGCTCAGTGGCTCACACCTGTAATCCTAGCACTCTGGGAGGTTGAGGCAGGAGGATCACAGGAGCTCAAGCGTTTCAGACAAGCCTGAGCAAGAGCAAGACTCTCATCTCTTGGGGAAAAAAGAAGTTTAAGACTTTTGATACATAATGCCAAATTACCTTCAGAAATATTGTGCCATCTTATGGACCACCAGCAGTTTAAAGAATAGTGATCTAATCGACACCACGAGACCAGTTTTAGAGATGTAAGCTTTGGGTTCACTTTTAGTGCACTCACTTCATTAGAGACAAGGTAAGAACGCGGGCAAGCAAGGTCGCTCCAAGCCCCAAGGTCAGAGACATCCTCCCTTTTGAAAACTCCTCCCACATCATGTAAACACATTAGAAGTTATTCACATCCAACAGCACACACAATTTCTTTTTGCTTTTAAAATAGTAAACTTGCCAAGGATTACTTAATTTTCTTTGTGATTACACTATATATATATAAAAAAGACAATACAATCATCAACTTATTACAATGAACCAATTGTCATAGTATTACATTTTGTAAACATTTTAGTTTCTTTTTTTTCTTATTAAATCATAGCTGTGCACATTAATGCAATCATGGGGTACAATGTGCTGGTTTTATATACAATTTAAAATATTTTCATCAGACTGGTTAACATAGCCTTCATAGCATTTTCTTAGTTTTTGTGTTAAGACCTTTATATTCTACACCTAGTAAATTTCACCTGTACCCTTGTAAGATGCACTGTAGGTGGTCCCACCAATTACCCTCCCTCCTCCTCTCTCCTCCCTCTCCTTTCCCCTTCTTGAGCTTTAATTGGGTTATAGCTTTCTTATGAAATCGATTTCATAGTAGGGCTGAGTACATTGGATACTTTTTCTTCCATTCTTGAGATACTTTGCTAAGAAGAATATGTTTCAGCTCCATCCATGTAAATACGTAAGAGGTAAAGTCTCCATCTTTCTTTAAGGCTGAATAGTATTCCACGGTATACATGTACCACAATTTATTAATCCATTCATGGGTCAATGGGCACTTAATTAAACAGGTTTGGTTGTCTCATGGTATGCATAGAGCCCCCAGAAGATACCAAAGTCCATAGCTGCTCAAGTCCCTGATACAAAAGGGTACAGTATTTGCACATGGCCTATGAACATTCCCCAGTGTACTTTGATCATCTCTGCATTATTTGTAATAGCTAATACAAAGCAAATGCTGTGTAATTGTCCCTGTTATTTTGTATTGTTTGTATGATTTTTCGTTGTTATACTATTTATTTATTCTTTTAAATATGTGATCAGCAGTTTGTTGCACCCATGGTTGCAGAACCCATGATACAGACGGCCAGTTGTACTAATTTTTATTTTGCATTGTTCCTTTTATTCCTTCATTTAAAAAAAAATTATAGATTCACATAAAGTTTTTGGAAAGAATACTTTGTCCAGTTTTTCCAACGTTAATATTTTATAAAACTCTAGTACGATCTTACAACCAGGATAATGCCACTGATACCTGCAACCACCTATTCAGATTTTTCATCTTACTTGTACTCAGTGTGTATATAATTTTATCACCTGCGCTGGTTCTGACACAGTCAAGACACTAAACAGTTACAGTATCACAAGAACCCCCCGAGTTGCCCTTTTGCAATATTCTTTTGATATTTTAAGGAGAATAATTTTAGGTATCAAATACTGCCGATAGAGAGCCATGGTCCCTAAGTACTGTGATGCTGGTGGCCGGTGAATGAAACTGCCCTGCAGTCAGGACAGGGTTGGGTGTCTGTGCATGTGGGTGGAAGTGACGTGACCAGATTCCGAGGGAATTGATTTCATACACTGACCATCAGTATAGTACTGCTGTAAAGGCGCTAGCCCTGGAATTGAATTGCTTGGCTTCAAAGACACCAACACCAATATTTCTTTCTTTTTCTTCCTTTTTTTTTTTTTTGAGATAGAGTCTCACTTTGTCTCCCTGAGTCGAGTGCCATGGTGTCATAGCTCACTGCAACCTCAGACTCCTGGGCTCAAGAGATCCTCTTGCTTCAGCCTCCCAAGTAGCTGTGACAACAGGCACCTGTCACAATGCCCAGGTGGGTTTTTTTTTTTATTTTTAGCAGAGACGGAGGTTAGTCTCAAACTCCTGAGCTCAAGCAATCCACCCACATCAGTCTCCAGGAGTGCGGCGTGAGCCACCGTGCCCTGCCCACCAGTAGTTCTTATTGGTGTGACTTTGTGCCAGTTCCTGAAGTCCCGATTTCCCTGGCTGAGAAGGGCTGGTCACGTTCCTTATCACACGATGGCCGTGAGTCCAACCGGAGCACCATGTGTGGTGACGGTGCCAGCATCAGGCGCGGTCTGTGTGAGATCTGCTCAAGGAGGGAGGTGGGGATAGGAGTCACAGGAGGGATTCAACGGGTCTGATAAAAATCAAGAAGCAGAATCTCCTGCAAAGTTGCAAGGAAAAAAATTGGACAGGGTCTGACTGCCCTACAGAGGAGTCATGTTAGCTCCAAGTAGCCCCCGTTCTGAGAAAGGACTGGGCCAGCACTGGGCAAAGAGCACATTATAAACTCGTGTGATGTCCTTAAATCTCCAGGACTGGAGCACATCATTCTGAGCCCGGAGAGAGCAGCTTGGGGGAAGGCAGGGTCCCTGCTGAGTTCTGTATTAATGCTGTGGCAGGAACTGTCTGAAGGGATCCCGCAATAAAATGGAAAACGGATGGGGCCATAGCCAGAGTTCATTTTGCAGAGATGACAGGATCGGTGAAGTTTAGGATTGCCAACAGGTTCTGAGTGAAATGCTCGAGTCTATTGAAACCTGATTAACAGCCACTCCGGGGCTGAAATGAGCCACCTGCCTGACTGGTGGAGAGAAATCCTTCCACATCAGCCTCCTGCTTTACATCACTTGGGGCCACGACAGGCTGAAGAACGAGTTAGCGACTTTGAACCTGCTGCAAAACTCTTACCAAACTATTTACAGAGCACCTTACAAGGTGAATTTGCACAATGCTTTGTAGGTGATTCTACCAGTATGACTTTAACCAATGTAATGTGTATTTATCAGGCAACTAGCAGACCTGGGTGGGTTCAGGGTCTGGCTCTACCACCAATAGGCACTGCCTGGGCAAGTCCCTCTGATGTGAAGGCCTCAGCTCCCTCCTTAGAAAGTGCAAAGATTGCATTGATGACAGCTGGACTCCTTCAAGCTCTGAGGATGCAATGAACCGGTGACTGCCGTCCCTAGCACTGGGCTTGGCCCTGAGCACGTCTCGGAGGACATCTTCAATTACCACAGATTCCTGGATATAAGAAAAAAATGAAGTTGTATGGCTTGGCACCTATAGCTCAGTGGCTAGGGCGCCAGCCACATGCACCGGAGCTGTCGGGTTCGAATCCAGCCTGGGTCCGCCAAACAACAACGACAACTACAACCAAAAAACAGCTGGGTGTTGTGGTGGGTGCCTGTAGTCCCAGGTACTTGGGAGGCCGAGGCAAGAGAATCACTTAAGCCCAAGAGTTGGAGGTTGCTGTGAGTTGTGACGTAGTGAGACTCTGTCTTGGGAAAAAAAAAAAGTTGTACCCAGTAGTTTTACTGACATGTTAAAGTGTTTACTGACAAATTAATAAGTCTAATATACAAGGTACAACCATTTGTTCAACTGCTTTGGGAGATAATGAAGCTTTTCATGAACAGGAGGCCTAAGAGAGATAACCCTGTGGGCCGATGAAACGGTGCTGTGGGGTTCATGGGGACGATGACACACAACCCCGGCTCTGAAGCTGCTTTCTGACTCCCTGGAAGACAATGTAGATACACCAGGGACAGAGTAATAAGAGGCATGAGCTAATTTAGTGTCAGGTGGGCGTCCAGACAAGGACCAGACCTGACCGGAAAGTCTCCCTGGACAGCAGAGTCTGGAACCATGATGGGGGACGAGGGATCAGCCAGTGCCCTGTGGAAGGAATGGTATTTTTCTATATATATTTCTATTGTTAACTTCTGATTATGAAAATCATACAAGTGTTTCAAAAGTCTTCATGTTGCAGCTAACAGGGAACTCAACTTAAATTTGCTTGAAAAATAAGGATAATTTATTGACCCATGTAATTGGGAAGGCCAGAGACAGGATGTGTTTTGATCCGGAGAATCAATGATGTCCACAGGGCAAGAATTCTTTCTTTGCTTTCCAGGCAGGGTATCCACTTCCTCCTAAGGTGGGCTTGGAAGATGGAATAGCTCCTAAGATAAGAACGTCCTCATTCTCAGCAGGGAGAGAGTATCCTCTTTCCCCCCAGTATGCCAAGCAAGTGTTCAGAGATTCACTTGGATTGAAAAGGCTCATGTAGGGCGGCGCCTGTGACTCAGCGAGTAGGGCGCCGGCTCCATATACCGAAGGTGGCGGGTTCAAACCCAGCCTCAGCCGAACTGCAAAAAAAACCCCAAAAAACTAGCCAGGTGTTGTGGCGGGCACCTGTAGTCCCAGCTACTCGGGAGGCTGAGGCAAGAGAATCGCCTAAGCCCAGGAGCTGGAGGTTGCTGTGAGCTGTGTGACGCCACGGCACTCCACCGAGGGCGATAAAGTGAGACTCTGTCTCAAAAAAAAAAAAAAAAAAGCTCATGTCTCATGTCACATGCCTAACCCTGAAACAATCTCCGGGGCCACCAGGAGTGAAACGAGCTGGCTGGGTGGGTCTCCAGTTAGAAACCCCATCCCCATCCTGGTAGAGATAGTAGTGGGAGGGAACATGAACCAGAGTTTCTGGACCACATGGATTCCCAAAAGGAAATCTAGCACAGCTGGGATGGAAGCGTAGCAGCTGCAAATGTTATTTATAATACGTTAATGGTCAAAATTTTTGGAAATATAGAGACTTTCAAAAAAAAATTAAAATCTCTCACAGCCCCAGTACTCAGAGATACCGAGCATTAACATTGCAGATTGCCTTCCAATCTTTTCTCTGAAAGAGTTTATACTGTGCTAGAAGTTTTATAAGTACCACGTCATTTACTCTTAACATAACTCCAGAAGTAGGCGTTATTTTCCCCATGTGGTTGCATTTTATAAAACTTTAGTATAATACCACAACCATGATATTGACACTGGTATCATCTACCACCTTATTCAGATTTCCTATTTTACTTGTGTGTGTGTGTGTGTGTGTGTGTGAGTTCTATACAATTTTATCATCTGCGTAGGTTCCTAAACCATCAGGATACCAGACAGGCCCAACTTCACAAAGATCTCTTTTACAATGTTCTTTTAAAATATTTTAAGGACGGTAAATTTTTATGTCTTGACTACTTTTCATAGAAAGTCATCAGTTTACATATGAAAAAACTGAGGTTTGAGGAAACTATATAATTTGTTCAAGGTAGGGCAGCTGGTAATTGTTGAGATGGTTTTTGGACTCAGGTCTATCTCTGGAACTCAAGTGCTTCATCACTATAGCATCTTTCTTTCACAGTATTGATATCGTCGGCCAGGCACAGTGGCTCATGCCTATAAACCTAAAACTTTGGGAAGCCAAGGTGGGAGGATTGTTTGAGGTCAGGAGTTCAAGACCAGCTGAGGAAGAACACTCTCCCTGCCCCACCCCCCCAAAATAGAAAAGTTATCCAGCTGTGGTGATGGGTGCCTGCAGTCCCAGCCCCTTGGGAGGCTGAGGCAGGAGGATCACAGGAGTTTGAGGCTGCAGTGAGCCCACTGTACTGTAGGTGACAGAGTGAGACTTTCTTTAAATTAAAAAAAAAGGAAAGAAATAGCATCATAGCATACATTTGGCTTTGTTTTGCCTTCTTGAACACTTACTGTTAGACAATCATCTTTATTTAATGACTTAGATCGGGTTTCCTAGGGTGGATAGTTGCATACGGGCAGTTTACTGGAGAGTGAGGTAAGCAGGCCTGTCGCGTGCTGACACGAGAGAGAGACAAGGGCCTCTCACGACCCCCCGTGCCAGGAGGGAGAGTTGACCTGCGTGGAAAGGTGGGAAATGAAGAAAAAGGACACACACGAGACGAGAAACAGGATGGCGTCGGGAGGATTGACGTATCTGATGGCTGCAGCCAAGCACCTGAACCGCGGAAACAGCTTTATTTATATAGTATCTTAACAAGATTGCGTAAATCTTAGCACATGCGGTAGAGATCAACCTTAAAGAGGAAAAACTGTGCGCTGGCCCATAAGAAGGAACGTGTGGGGAGGGCAATTGGTGGGGCCACACCTGCGGTGCATCTTAGAAGGGTACAGGTGAAACTTACTGAATGCAGAATTTAAAGGTCTTAACACAATAACTAAGAAAATGCCATGAAGGCTATGTCAACCAGTTCGATGAAAATATTTCAGATTGTATATGAAACCAGCACATCGTACCCCATGATTGCATTAATGTACACAGCTATGATTTGATTTAAAAAAAAAAAAAGGAACACATGCCTGGGCTGCGTGACTTCTGGCAGGTGGAAAGAATGTTGTTGAGGTTGGGAGTCGCTCCCTGAGCATTCCCCGCTGTGGGGGCCCTGCCAGGCACAGCCAACTCCCCACACAGGTCTGCTGGAGGGAGAAGTTAAACTGCAACAGAAGCTCCAGCCGACCTTGAGGCAAAAGGGAGGCTGAGGGTGGAAGACTCGCCACTGGGCTCAACTTCTGGAGAGAGACTCGGCAGCTGGCAGCTTGCTTGCCAGTGAAAGGGGGGGTTAAGTCAGTGAGCCCCAATATCCACCACAGCCAGGCATTTTTGGAGAAGGAAGAATATTTCTAGGAAGACAGAGAAATCCTTTGAATTCTATTTCTCCTCACTATATGCCATCTATACAGAGGCTGGAAATATTTTTCCCAGCCACCACCTGAAACACTTCTTCTTCCCCAAACTCGGGATGCCACTTCCTCTTCCCTGTCACAGAGGGAGCAGTGCGGCAGAGTAAGACGCGTGCTAGGTGTGGACAAGGAGGTCCCAGCAGGAGCCCTGGCTCCATCATTCACTGGCAGCATGGCCTTAACCAGTGTCTCAACGTCCTCATCGGCAGTGGGAGCCGCTCGCCCTTGGCACCATTGACATTTGGGGCGTAAGGCTCTGTGGTGACACGGCCCTGGGCGACCAGGGTGCTCAGCAGCTTTGCCAGCCTCTGCTCTCTGGATAACCGGCAGCACTCCGTGGACCCCACTCCCAGTTATGACAATCGGAAATGCCTCCAGACACTGCAGGGTCTGGGGTTGGGGTACAAAAGCACCCAGCTGAGAGCAGGGTTCTGGAGTCTAAGCCCTGCCTTCATCCCGGAGTTGTGCGGAGGGTTAAACAAGATGCTTGTGTGAATATTCAAATCCCAAACCATCAACACACACACCCTCATATCTCCCATTCCATCCTTTGTCCTGTCACTGCCCCAATGTCAGGACTGGCCAGAGGTGGCCTGAGCCCTCTGGGGTCAGGAATGGGCTGTTGTTACTCATTTGCCCACGTCTTACTCAGGGACTGTTTTGTGCAGGTGTCCAGGGTGGTGGGGGATGGAAAGACAGAGGGCCTTAAAGTCAAACAGACCTAGCTAGGGTTTCTCGGGCCCATCAGTTGGCTTTGACAGTGAATGTCACTTTCTGGGCCTCAACCTCCTCTTCTATATGGTTTGAGGTTCAGCCGGCGCACCTGGGGGAAGCTCTGGATGAGGTTGGCTCTCAATGCCAGCTTGCTCCACTTCCCTTGTCTTCCCAATTGCACTGTGAACTTGGAGGAAAAAGGATGTATTTCTTACCAAGTTTGGCTCAATAAAGTGAAAACAGAATGAGAGTTTAAGCAACTCACGCGAGGTCTCCCAGCAGGCCAGAGACTCCGCTCTTTTGTGAGAGACAGTGGTGAGTTGTGTAGACTCAGGGATCTGGGTTTCTGGTCTGGCCTCAACACTACGAGCGACGTGATCTCAGTACAGAGATTCATTTCCTCTGGGGTTCCATTTTCCTCCATTATAAAATGGGAATAACGATCCTATCCACGTGCACTCGTGTTCTAGAACGGCTGTCACAAAATATCACAAACTAAGTAGCTGAAATTAGACACGAATTGTCTCACAGTTCTGGAGGCTGAAGTCCAAAATCCAGAGGTCGACAGCATGGGTTCCTTCGGAAAGTTGAGGGGAAATCTGTCCCGCGCCTCTCTCTCAGCTGTCACTGGTTTCCCGGCCCTCCTCGGCATTCCTTGGCGTCTGCTGCACCACCCAGATCCCTACCCTCATCTTTCCATGGTGTTGTCACTGTCTGAGCGTCTGTGTCTGGGTTTCCCCTGTGTAGGGACATTAGGGCCCCCGCCCCCAGGATGCTCTCATCTTAACAAACTTCGTCTGCAACAACCTATTTCCAAATAAGGTCACGTTGTGAGGTGCTGGGCGGCTAGGACTTCAATGTATGAATTTGGGGAGGACACAGTTCCACCCATTACACCACCATAGGGTTATTATATGGAATGTAAAGCCATGAAAAGGCACCTCCCTGCTGTAGACACACACTGCACATCAACTACTGCCGTCACTGTTCCATTCTCAGGTCCAGGCTGGGTGCCCGGGGTCAGGGGCTGAGCCAAATGAGGTCCCTGACTCAAAGGATACCCAGTCTCGATGGAATCGCAGGCATAAATGAGAAATGACAGTACGGAGGGTGTTTACAACTAGGTCAGTTTTCCCAGCTCACTAAGCCAATTTGTACATCTAAGGGCATCGGAGGTCAAAGCAACTATCTCAGATGCCACCAGAGAATGAGGAAAGTTCATTGTCCAGAAGACAGAAGTTTTCCTTTTCCCCTCATTTTTTTTATATCTCGAAGGGAAAAAAATTCAAGTGTCACGGTCAAACACTACTCTGATTTCTTGTGCAAAGTTTAAGGTGACCTTTCCCCTTCCTAATATATCATTTCGATGAAGCCAAAATTTTCTGAGATCCTCAAGACTGGCAGAAAAATAACTTGAGAAACTGGTCCCAAATTGGTAACTGAAGATAAGTTGGAGGGCAGTTCCTTCCCCACGTGTTGCCGTATATCTTATTTCATTGCATGTTGATAGTGTATTAAAATTGAAATAAAAATAAAATATTATCTGTGCCATTAAACCTGCCCAATTCTCACTTCACTAATCTCCAAACCCTGAGTCTTGCTGAAAGATGAACCGCCTTAACCCACTCTTGGCATAGATGTACAGCAAAAGAGAGTCCCGAGAGGTGGAACCTTCATCTTGTCATCATTCGGTACTCAAGGCACAGACACCCTGTGGGAAGCACCGCTCACAGGCTGTCCTTTGCTGCCAGGAAGACACCGGTGATGGCAGACACGTTAAGTAGACTGGGGGCTTCATGTGGACAGAGTCTGGGGGGCAGCCCAGGCAGGACCCTGGTGGTGGGTGCAGCTCACACATCCAGCCAGTCACCCCTGGGAAGCGCAACCCCCAGTCCGACGGCTCTCTGCTGTCATCCAGCCCAGCAGCCCCAGGCACCAGAGCTCCGAAGGGGGCAGCAAGAGGAACAGGATCTGTGTAGGGTGGTGCCACGGGGCAGGGGACAGAGGCTGAGGTGTCCAGCTAGTGCTCAGCTCCCTGCCCAGCCCGGGGGCCTCCTGCTCCTCTGGGAGGGAGACGCTGCCATTTCCATATTGGTGCAGGGCACCTTCTGGGCGGCGGCATCCTAGATGGAGGAGGGTCTTAGTTCCTGCTGTTCTAAGAAAGTAACTTAGCCTGGGTACTTCAGAAAGAACAGAAATTTATTCCTGACAGTTCTGGAGGCCAGGGAGTCCCTTCCGGGCACCGGGAGGGTGGGTCTCTGCTGAGATGGAGCCTCCTTGTGTGCTGAGTGTCTGGAGCAATGAGAGGGGAGAAATGAACACTCTCTGAAGGCCACTTAGAAGGACATTCGTCCCTGTCATGAGGGCAGCACCTCCAAGATCCAACCACCTCCCCAAGGCCCGCTTCTAACACCACCACCTTGGGGGTTAGGTGTCAGCATAAGAATTTGGGGGAGACAGACGTTCAAACCACAGCAAGGGGTGAGCTGTCGCCCGCAACCAAAGTCCTACACTTTGGCCTTTGTTCCTCCGCTCACTCACAGTTCCCAGTTATGTAACTTCTCTGAGCCTCAGTTTCCCCCTGTAGTGCTTACCCTGCCTTCCCCATAGGGCTGACCTGAAGGTCTGTATGGAAAAGCCTCTCTGTAGTCCGAGGAACGTGGTTCTGCTGTCCTCGCCCGCCGGCCCTGCACCTCCCTGCCCGCCTGGACCCCAGCTGGCCGTACCCTGGATGTTGGCAGTGACGTCCCCAGATGTCCTCCTGGCATCTTATGGCTGCACAGCCCATTTCACAAAGCGGCTGTGCACTCTAGGGTGATTAGTCTAGTTAGTAGTTTGTGCTAGAGACCCAGAAATGCTGAAAGGTGGTTCCTGCTCCACCCCGCGGCTGCTCCACCCCACGCCCTGCTCCCGCCCCCCAGCTTGAGCAACACATTTAGGAGAAAGAAAGAAAGATTAGCAGGAAGGAAAGTGCAGTGAAGTTGCTTCATTCTGGCAAAGTTGGATTGAAATACAAAATATTCACATTTATATTATACATATCATAGCTGGATAAAAACAAACCTTAAACATTTTTGGTGGAAATTTTCCTAAAAAGTGTTAAACTATTCCCTGCTACTTAATATCTGGCACATTAATTCATTTAGAGGTTAATATTTAGCCTTGTGCTAGCTCTGTGGGGTAACAGAGAGAAAGCAGGCAAAGCCCCTGCCTTACTAGAAGCTTCCTTACAATTTTTCAGTTTCATAAACTTTGGATAAGACACGTGCTCGTCTTTAAACTTTTGGGTGCTTTTGGGACTATTGATCCAAATTAAAATTCTAGAGTGGGATTCCTTCCTGAAAGAGGATATAGTACTTTATAGTACTCTGGAATCAGTCTTCCTTGCAGACTGCCAACTAGAAAAGGAGACTTTGATTTTTTAACTTATATAAAACATACAGAAAACACCCAGGCTCCTGCCACTCAGACTGAGCAAACCCTAACAGTTAACCAAAATTTTAAGCCACTTTTTTTAAAGTGAAAAAAAAATTTTTTTTGATACAATTGAAATTTGTTGTGGTGGTTATTGTTGTAAATCAGGCCCAGGCAAGGTTCAAACCTGAGGCCGCGGTGTGTGGGCTGAGCACTGGCACCAGCTTCTAAAGCTAACTCAGTACTGCTCCCCTCCCCCTGAATAAGACAGAGTTGGCATACTTCAGCAAATCAATAGCCTGCTCCCCTCTTAAAAGTGCTTTTATTATGTAGTGATTTTATTTCATTTTTTATGTAATGCAGGCTTCTGAAAAGTAAGTTAATTAATTTGCAATTGCCTGCTCACCCCTGTATTTTGCAGCCCCTCCTCTTGGGATTCACTTTTTAGTGGGCCTGGGGGTGGTAAATGCTCTTAGAATTGTAAGACTATGATGTCTTTATTTCGCACTCATTCTTGAGTGATCATTTAGCTGGGTATAAGATCCTAGTACATGTTTTTTTCTCTCCCTTTCGCAATTTTAAGTCATTGTTTCACTGTGTGGCCACAGAAAAATCTGCTGTCCTGCTGATGGTCCTTGTTTGGAAGGTGATAGATGTCTTCTCTCCTTAGCGTGAGCAACGTTTTTGGCTCTGTAATTTCTTGACCATGTGTCTGGATGTACTATTTACAAGCAGGGTGCACTTTTTTAATCCCAGGGCTCAAGGCTCAAGTTGCAACCACGAAAGTTCCATATCATGCTTTGCAAACATGATAACTGGGACGGAATGGAGTTGCTGTGAGAATTACATGAGACAATGTAGCTGAAATAATTTGTCAACTTGGTGGTAATGTGTGAATGGCAGCTAACTTGGAAGTTAGGGTTATTGGGGAGAAACATTAGTGATGTTGTAGAAAAGTGTTTCAGGGAGGACAATCAAGTATCTCTCACCAAGGAATAACTTATTAGTTAAATGAATAATTAACTAGGTTTGGGGGAATATGAAATGCACCAATCACTATGAGTTGAATCCCAAATGTGGCATTTTGGGGTCCTACCTACCTCCCCAGCTGCCACTCTGTGTTCCAGAACCTCCCTTCAGCTCCGACGCTCTGTCTTCTTAGGGACACCCTTGTCCCCGCCTCAGCCACAACTCAGAGGCTCCTCTGGTAAACATCCCTCCATTCAACCCAGCCCCAAGGCTCCCGTCTCAGCCCTGCCCAGTTCTTCTGAGGAATGAAGCATTAATAGAGAAAATATATCAGTAATTTAGGGAGGAAGAATAAAAACACATGAATGAACTCCTAAAAGGTATAAGCTGATTCAAAAGATAAAAATTCAGGAGGGGAAGGAAATACATACTCCCCCCGACTCCTTCCCACACGCCCATGAACATGTTTATAAATCAAGCTTTCACCCAAGGCAGCCAAAGCTGACTTCCTAAAGGAACATATCAAATTACATGAAAGGTCAGTGAATGTAAAATACTGTACTGACTGTTATGGAATCATTTTTAATCTTCTTTATCACCTAAAACATTGAAGAAAAAATATATATTTAAATAAAGTGAAGTAACTAATGAGACTTTTTGGGTTATACTGCTGAAGTCAGGAGATTTTATTTTAATCCTAAATACTTGACACTTGTTAGAAATTCCATCCAATTATCTGAGACATTTAGGGAATGAACATCTATCCTGAATTTTTTATGGACAGCCAGCTTTAGAAGGGAGAAAGAAATGAAATAAAATGTGAAAGTATTTGTAGAGGTGTGCTGATCAATACGAACGAGGACGGGAAAGGGAGAGGAAGAGAGAAGGAGAGGGGAGGACGGAAGGACCAGCACGGCCTTCTCCTTTACCATTCCCGTTTGACTTCCGTATCTCACTGTTCTTTTATACGTTGTCACACCAGGTCCCCAGGCAGATTGAGGCTCCAGAAGAGACAGACAGAGATGTGACCCTCCCAGCCATGTGTCAAGTCCAGGAAATGTGATGAGAGGATAGAGGTTAAGTTTTTATTATTTATTTTTTGAAAAGCAGTGAGGGAGAAACATTTGGGGAGCATCAGGTGTACTTTTAAGAAATAGAAAGTCCAATCTGGTTAGGCCACAGAATCAAGGGTGACATGAGTGTGGGCTGGGGGGAGAGTCCTCAGAAACATCGCAGAAGGTTCTAGACGTCGGTCGGGTTGGCTCAGCCGCCCGCTGTACACGTACTGATTTGAGCAGGGAGATGGTCGGTTCTGCCTTCTGGGGACGGCCCCCTTTCCTCTCTGTCTAACCTCATTGGAGCGGGATGGAAAATGACAAACAGCTGGCAGCGGGCGGCCCCTGTGGCTCAGTGAGTAGGGCGCAGGCCCCATATGCCGGAGGTGGCGGGTTCAAACCCAGCCCCGGCCAAAAACTGCAAAAAAAAAAAAAAACCAGCTGGCAGTGTGGCCGGATGAGTGTTAGGAGCCCCCAAAGATGCCACTTCTTCCTCCCTCTGTTCTTCCTCCCCTGCCCCAAGTCCCCTTCTTTTCTCTGCCTTCTCCCTCTTTCCCTGTGCTCGTCTCCCACTCCTGCTTTTCTTCCCCCAGTTCTGGGCTACCCCTGGTTTTTCCCTTGTGTCTGCCAATTTCCCAGCTGTTCATGGAGGCTCTATCCTGGGTGCTTAGGAGACTGAACTTGACTGGGACACGAAAAGTGCCTCTTCTTTCAGAGCTTTAAGTCCAGGGGTCCAGAGGCAGCTGCTCAACCTGACTCCTACATTACAAGTAGCTGTGACCTGTGACTACAGGGCTCTTGTGGACTTCATCACCATGTCCCCAGCTCCTAGAACAGTGTCCGACACACAGGAGGCTGCCAGTGCGCTTTGATGGGATGAAGGAAGAAACGAGAAACTCCACCGAGTCCTCTCCTAAGCCATGACTGAGGAGCCTTTCCTACCAGCAACTACCAGTCCTTCCCTCTGGTGTCAGTTCTAGGCTGTCTCCTCCAGGAAGCCTTCCTGGTACAGACCCTCCATAACTTCCTGCACATGCCTCACACCTTCTGCTGTTCTCCAGACAGGCTCCTCCTCCCTCAGCCCATTTTGAAACTCCCTTGGGCAGAGGGACATGTCTAGGCTGGTGTCTGGGTTGTTGGGTTGTTCAGGTTCTTTACTGAATGGTGGGAGTCTGGGCATGGTGGCTCACGCCTGTAATCCCAGCACTCTGGGAGGCCGAGACGGGTGGATTGCCTGAGCTCACGGGTTCAAGACCAACCTGAGCAAAAGCGAGACCTTGTCTTTAAAAGTAGACGGGGGTTGTGGCAGGTGTCTGTAGCCCCAGCTACTTGGAAGACTGAGGCAAGAGAATCACTTAAGCCCAAGAGTTTGAGGTTGCTGTGAGCCGTGACGCCACAGCACTCTACCCAGGGTGACAAAGTGAGACTGTCTCAAAAAAAAATGATTGAAGTCTTGTGGACACTTGACATCTTATGTCCCAGCTCTAGCTTCACTTTCAGCCTACTCAGATCACACCCGTCTTTTCTTTTTTTGTTGTTTTTTGAACCCACCACATCCGGCATATGGGCCCTACTCCTTGAGCCACAGGCACCGCTCCCACCCATCTTTTTGACTCAAATGATGAAGATTTCTCTGATATGGTCCATTTTCATCTATCTCCTCAACAAAGAGAATTTTAAAAGCTTCTTTTGGATGTAGATAGCAACGGGAGCAAATATTGGTAAAACCTTTCTGGAAGCCGATTTGGAAAAGTCCATCAAAAGTCTTAAAATGTATATAACTTTGGACCCAACAACTCCACTTCTAAGAATTTATTCTATGAAAGGAATTTCAAATGTATTCAAAGATTTATTCAATAAGGTGTTCACCATAGTTGATGTTTACAATGTTAAAAACTTGGAAGTCTACAATAAGTAATTAGTTGTATTGAGTACAAGTAAAATCTGTATTTATTTTAAAAATTGAGTTAATGTAATTATCGTCCTGATGAGATATAAATGTTGTTAAATGAATTAGCGTGTATAATTTTATATAAAAATTATAAAATTGTGTTTGCATAGAGAGAATCTGAAAAGAAGTAGTATAACCAGGTAATAGGTGAGTTTCTCAGAGTGATGGAAACGTAATTTTTATGCTCTTTTTTTTTTTGAGACAGAGCCTCAAGCTGTCACCCTGGATAGAGTGCCGTGGCATCACAGCTCACAGCAACCTCCAATTCCTGGGCTCAAGCGAGTCTCCTGCCTCCGCCTCCCAAGTAGCTGGGACTACAGGCACCTGCC
>CAUYRH010129758.1:0-10634 GCA_963574655.1 Perodicticus potto | reverse complement strand
GGCCCACCAAATAACAATGACGGCTGCAACCAAAAAAGAGCTGGGCGTTGTGGCGGGCGCCTGTAGTCCCAGCTACTTGGGAGGCGGAGGCAGGAGACTCGCTTGAGCCCAGGAGTTGGAGGTTGCTGTGAGCTGTGATGCCAGAGCATTCTATGTAGGGTGACAGCTTGAGGCTCTGTCTCAAAAAATAAATAAATAAATAAATAAATAAATAAATAAATAAATAAATAAATATTCTCTCTCTCCCCCCCCATTTAAATTTTACAAACTGCCAATAATCGAAACAATTTGACTTCAGAAACAGTAAATGAAGATTCTATATCCAAAGAGTTATACCTATATTCTCTCTAGATTCAAGGTATAGGATAATTTTTCATTGTCTTTTTAAGTTATCACACCATTACAGTCCATAAAAGCTACTTTAAGGAAGCCTTTAGGGGTTTATAAAGACTCATTAAATTAATGGGTAAGTAAGGAGACTGTTACTGTCCGTAGATCTTTTTCTGTTTAATTGGCTTAAAAGAAATTCCATTAAGAGAATTTCTGCATCCAATAATTATTCTGTAAATTCTACTAAAATTAAATCCAGCCAAATGTACTGTTTTATGGTGTTGGTCAAATGTACCAGAGTGCTCATTTTAGGAGTGTTAATGGTTAAATTTATCTCAACCTTTTTTTGGGGGGACACTTATGATGGGAACTGCAGATGAGATATAAAATTTGTTCTTGGAAATATGCACTTATCTATCTAGTGATGGGTGAGTAGGATTCACTAAAATGTTTCACAAAAGATCATGTATTAGTGAAGAATTAGTGAAGAAGTGGCATTATTCATTTTTTCATCTTCTACCATCGTAATATGTTTTGTAAATCATTGGTTAGTTTTCAATATATGTATTTCCCAATATAGGACTGATGGTTTGGAGCTGAGGGAATTGTCATCACCATAGACTGAATACCAGTGGTTAGAATGTATGTACATTCATACACAGTATTTTAAAATATTTCTATGAAGTGCTCAGAATCAAGGAGAAAAGTGCCATTTCTTTAAACTGAATCATTCTTGCAGCATAAACCAATATCTTTGGTCTGCTGTGTGTGATTCACACCAAAACATTTACATATTAATACAAAGGCCAACCCTGGAAAAGAATCATCTCCCAGACCAGTTAAGTTTCAACCATCCTTGAATTAGCGAATTTAGTGATTACTAACAAACAAACAAGCAAAAAACCTTAGTCTCCTTCCTGAACCAACATTTTAATGCTTTTATCAAGGAGCAGACAAAGGTCTGATATCACTTAGCCCTAAAACTTATGGTGAGGCCATTTTATTTTTATTTTTACTTTTTTGTAGAGACAGAGTCTCACTTTATTGCCCTCTGTAGAGTGCTCTGTCATCACAGTTCACAGCAACCTCCAACTCCTGGGCTTACGTGATTCTCTTGCCTCTGCCTCCCGAGTAGCTGCTGACTACAGGCACTGGCCACACTGCCCAACTATTTTTTTGTTGCAGTTTGGCCGAGGCCAGGTTAGAATCCGCCACCCTCGGTGTATGGGTCCTGCGCCCTACCCATTGAGCCACAGGCACTGCCCCAGCACTAAAAATTAGCCTTTAAAGTAAAACAGTATCAAATGATATCTTCTGGGTTGTGTTCGTGAAGGATTTGGGACGGTATTTTGTCTTCAAAAATAGTCACATTGGTCTTCCTACTTCATAGCATTTGTGTCTATTTAGGGAAAACCTTGGGATCAAAGTGTCTTATACTAAATGGATATGTGTGTGTGTGTGTGTGTGTGAGAGAGAGAGAGAGAGAGAGAGAGAGAGAGAGAGAGAGCCATGCAGTATATAAAAATGTATTTCCCAATACATACATGTGCATATATGTGCGTATATCCCATACAATTTTGGATATCTGTGGGTTTAAATTCTGGTTGCCCACTATCAATATTGTCAGGCACTCAGCAGTCAGAGTCCAGGTGTGCTAACCAATCTGACAATATTCAGGGCAATTCTGAACAAGGAAGAATTACCCCTCGTGGGACAGCCCACCCTATGTTCAGAAATTTTCCTAGATACACCTGTAGGGGAAACAAATCTTCCGATATATACCTGCAGTATAAAAACTAAACTTATTTCATATGTAAATATAAGTAATGTTTTTGTGTCAGGTGTGGTGGCTCACACCTGCAATCCCAGCATCATGGGAGGCTGAGGCAGAAGGATCACTGGAGGCCAGGAATTAGAGACCAGCCTGGGCAACATAGCAAGATCCCATCTCTAAAAATAAAAATAAAAAATACCAAAAAAATAAAATAAATAAAAAATAAAAAATACCCCAGTGTGATGGTACATGCCTGCAGGGCTAACTACTCCAGAAGATGAGGCAGGGGGAATCATGTGAGCCCAGGAATTGGAGGTTACAATCAACAATGATCAGGCCACTTCACTCCAGCCTGGGCAACAGAGTGAGAGACCCTATCCTTGGATAATAATAATAATATTTTGCATGGTTTTCATATACACTGAATTTCCAAATTAGACATTTAATGATAGAAGTCTAGGTATTTTGTTTTGTTTAAAGGTCTCTTTTCTTGGTAAACTTTTCCTTCAAGATAAAATAATAGCAAATTCTACCTAGGGTGCAAACGAATTCTGTTGAAGGAATAATTCTTTCTATGTCACTAAGATTCTAAAGAAACTAATAATGATTTCCCTGATAACCATTTTAATCTAATTAGAGTTCTGATACCTAATGAAAACATTTTCTGCATTTCAACTACAATCATGTAGGTTAAGGTGAATGCATATTTTTTGTTTGCTTATATGACTTGCTCTCATTCATCTTATGTTCTGGTAACATACAGAAACAAGAAGGGAAATATTTCTTTATTTAAAGGAAAGCATTTTTAAAAAGATGGGTTGTGGACAATAATGAGATTTTTTTCCTTCGATTTTTTTTTTATTTTATTTCTCTCGTACATGCTCGGCTACAACCTGGAAGTTCCCAAATGTGTCCATTTTCCATTATGCCCATCAATTTCTGCTCTTGGGAAATTTAAATAAACACTTTGTAATAGCTGACCATTATGTGGTTTGCCACCACACAAGAAAAGAGAGACAGAATGTCATTTGGGACACTCAAGCTTCAGAATTTGTTCCCCCTGCCAAACCTCACCACCTTGAGTAAGAGGCAATACAGGGTGCGTTTTGAATGCATGTCGGGGAATGTGACCCAAGAGATGGATATACTATGTTTTTTTCCACGCCATTTCTGGAAGGCTATTATCTGAAGAGGTGACCTCAAAGCACCCTGTGATTTATGAATTGCTCCAAATGGATCATTCCAGAACAAAAATGGAATGTCCTCCTGAAACACTTGCTCTGACCGGACCCAGAGAGGGTCGCTGTAGCTTGTCATCCTTAATCGCCTCATGTACCCATTTTCAGCAAATTGCTATCAAATAGCACTGAAGGCACAAACGACTTAAAATAGTTGTCGCATCTCCCTGTATATGATGAAAAGGCGAAAAGAACGTGACACGGATGTGAGAGCCGGAGAATTTTGCCTGGAAAAATGAAGTGAACAGGCATGAGAATAACACAACTCACGAGCCCCGTAGCCTTGAATTGTCTGCATTCCCCCAGTTTCTCTTCCAGTTAATGCAGAAGAAAGGGAGGCAGGGGGGATTTACACCAGCAGACAGCTGCAATTCTAGAATCTGTTACAGCTGGGCCACCTTTATTGGTCACATCTCTCTAATCATCGAGGCTGCCTTTGTTCTTGAGTGGAGACTGTTTAAGAAAGCAAGAAAGGGGGGATGAACCTGGACCATGTTGTTATTATTATTATCATCATTTGAGATAGACTCTCACTTTGTCACCCTGGGTAGAGAGTCATGGCATCATAGCTCACAGAAACCTGAAACTCTTGGGCTCAAGGGATCCTTTTGCCTCACCCTCCTGAGTAGCTGGGACTACGGGCACCTGCCACAACACCCGGCTAGTTTTTCCATTTTTAGTAGAGATGGGGTCTCACTCTTGCTCAGGCTGGTCTTGAACTCCTGTGCTCAAGCAATCCACTGCCTTGGCCTCCCAGAGTGCTGGGATTGCAGGTGTAAGCCACTGCCCCAGGCCACTGGACCACATTATGACATTATGTTTAGCAAAATTAGACAGACACAGAAAGATGAATACCCCATGATCTCGCTTCTATGTAGCATCTAAAACAGTCAAACTCATCAAAGCAGAAAGTAGAATGGTGTTTGCCACAGTCTGGTGAAGTTGACAGGGCTAAAGAATACAGTTAAAGGCTTGGTACGTGTCGCTCAGTGAGTATGGCGCCAGCCACATACTCAGAAGCAGGCAGGTTCAAACCCAGCCCCGGCCTGCTAAACAACAATGACAACTGCAACCAAAAAATAGCCAGGTGTTGTGGGGGGCGCCTGTAGTCCCAGCTACTGGGGAGGCTGAGGCTAGAGAATCGCTTGAGCCCAAAAGTTTGAGGTTGCTGTGAGCTGTGACACCACTGCATGCTACTGAAACCCTTCAATCAAAGTTCATTTGTTGTACTTTATAAAGAGAACAGGTCTGGTTAAGATGCAAAAACATCATATATCTCAAATACAACCCCTGCTTCCACAGAAGCTTTTCCATGAAATTTATGAACAGTTAATATAATTCATCTGCCTGATTTTTCCAAATCAAACACATCCCATGCCTGTGATTTCAGCTACATAGCACTTTCATTCTCCTTTTCTGAATGCTAAATTGACAATTACAATCAATGTAATGTTATGATGCAATGATAATTTACGGGAAGTATTCAATTTTAAAATCTCATACTCAAGACAGTATGTTCTTGATTTGTGGCAATTGCTTAAAAATATAAATGTGCTTATGAGTAAAATATCCAGGAAGTATTAGCTTCTTGCCTTTTTTTTTTCTTTTTGCACAATTGTGTCATTACATTTAATTGAAACCATAAGTGTTTAAAGCTGTAAAAGTGTCTTAAAGATTATTTAACTGAATTAACATTAAGATATGTATCTAGAATTGTCTGGGAAGGATTGTAGTTTTTCATTGCTGTTCAGAACTCAGAATCCTGGACCTGTATTTCAGAACTTTTGCTCTTCATGGGTAACATTTGGCAAAACAGGGGGGAAAGTGAGGAAAAGGGCTGTATATGGTGAGAATTTTTTTTTCTCTTTTTTTGAGACGTGATGACCAGTTGAAAGAAGGGAAGAAAACATCAACACTTTGGTTTCTGGCTGGGAGCTTTGGCTTGCACCTGTAATCCCATCACACAGGGATGCAGAGGTCGATGGATTGCTTGTGCTCAGGAGTTTGAGACCAGCCCGAGCAAGAAGGAGAAGCTTGTAACCATCAGTGATTGATCAGTACCAAGAATTAACACATATGGGAAACCCTCAGGGGTTATTTACCTTATACCCATTTAAACACAAACTCCTCTATTTCCTGCAAAAATTACACCGTTCTGAGTGTCATAGCCACAGCTACCCATGGTGAGCCATGGGTACCTTTTTTTTTTTTTTTTTGCAGTTTTTGGCCAGGACCAGGTTTGAACCCGCCACTTCTGGTATATGGGGCCAGTGCCCTGATCCTTTGAGCCACAGGTGCCACCCAGCCATGGGTACTTTTAAGGTATTCACCACAAGCCTTTCCTGGCTGGACTGTGTGACACCCTTGGTATATATGTGATTTTGCACTTTGGTATATGTACCACAAGGCCTGGCAATTGTGGGTCACACAAATATAAGCAAATACCTAATTGCCTTTCTAAGCTGGATACCTTCATGCTCTCCACCAGAAGGCCATTGAAGGTCCTTATTTTCCATATCCTTGACAACACTTAGCAATTGTCTCACTGTTTCTCTTTAATCCCTCTGAAGGGTACATTGTTCCTCGGACGTTAGATTTTGTATTTTCGCCTCGTTGTATGGACCAGAGCACCTATTTAGATGTTCGTCGGTTGTGGAAGTTCTAACGATTTCTTGTTTCTTCTCTGTCTTCATTCATCTTGATTGGAAGGTGGTCTTCTCTGTGTTAAATGTCTTATTTCATGGTACGGTTGTGTTTTTCTCTCTTTTTGGTCATATCTGGGGAAGATGAGGACTGAAATGTGATGCTTTTAAATGTATCACTCCTTTGCTAAGGTTTAGCTCTTTTTGCCCTGCCTAGAAATCTCACTTTACCCTGAGTTTCTAAAATAATCTATAAAACCAGGTCTCGTGGTTACAGGACAAGAATCCCTGCTTTTCATGAGGTTGAAGGTGGGAATGTTGCTGAAGCCCAGGAGTTTGAGCCCAGCCTGGACAATACAGCAAGACCCCCATCTCTTTAAAAATTATTTAAAAATTCTAATTTCCTTCACAATTTGGGTTTGCTTATTTCTTCTCATATATTTTTAAACTGAAGTATCTATCTACTTCTTAAGTGGTATTAATCTACTTAACACCACTCTTTTCTCCAGGATATTCTAGAACAAAATAAGAATTATACTAGAAAAAAGTAATGTACTTTGCACACAGAGAATTTGAAATGAAATTTTATTTTAGGAAGTTTCCTGTGATTTCAAAGTGAAGGTTTTGGTCACCTACAGAAGGCTAATAATCTAACTCTAAGTTTGAGCAAATAATATTGAAAAGTAACAATTAATTACATTTCAACTAGCCATCAAATAGTAGCTTTTACTTTTAAAAGAAAAATGAAAAAAACTGAATAGCAAATGTTATTAAAAAAATATATATATGTGTGTGTATATATATGTGTGTGTGTATGTATGTATATATATATATATATATATACATACACACACACACACACACACACCTGTGGATGTGACCTAGGGTCAGATTTAGTGATTTTGCTTTTTCAAACCTTCTACACTAAAAAAGTGCATAAATACACTTTTTGTATATATATATGTATATGTATATATGCATATATCCTACATAGGTACATGTATGTAACCTTTCATAATACATGAATATATAATACTTTGCTTTAAAAAATAAAATTTTTATAGTATTATTTTGTAGATTAGTACTGTCCAATAAAACTTTCTAAAATAATGGCAGTGTCTGAATCTTTCTTTTCTTTTCTTTTTTTTTTTTTTTCTTTTGCAGTTTTTGTCTGAGGCTGGGTTTGAGCTGGCCACCTCCACCATCTGGGGCTGGTGCCCTACTCCCTTGAGCCATAGGCACCACCCCTGAATCTTTGTTTTCTAATGCAAGAAACTCAGCTACATACATATGGGTACAAGCATTTCAATGTATGCATAAAAAGAAACTTCCTTTGGTCACTTTTATTTAATGTTGCTTAATTTACATTTGAATTGCACACATGTGTAGTAGGCTCATCTTGAATGGTGAAATCAGAGGTCCTTCTTACTTTTCTATTTCATCTTTGTGTTTTAATTCACCTTGAATCGAGTTACTCTACCGTACCGGTTTACTTTCTACCCACTTCCTCCTCAACCCTTGCCTTTTCTTTATGTTTTCTGTTTGGGGGTTCAATTATGCAAGAAATATACATAATAAAAAAAGTCACCATACTTTCCCTACAACTGTATTTTTTTCTCTTTTTTCTAGAGCATGCGTTATCATCCTGGCGATTTATTGTTCATCTATATGTATACACAAGGCTATTTCTAGCTTCTTCATTCTATTCCACGGGTTCCCCTTTCTGTCCTTGTGAGCAATTTTCACAACACTTAATTTAATATGTCTTTGTATCTAGCAAGGTGGTGACACTCTGTGTTAAAATATATAAATAATGGTGTTTCTCGTTTGTGGGACGGAGCTTTACAATCACTGCCATCTCAAGAATGATCAGTCTGTTTTGTGTTATTCACAAACTCCTTTCCACCATACCCGACTTCATGCTTATAAAATCATTCGTGGAAATTCCCCCTCCACCCCTTAACCTGGGCGGTTTGGATAGATAGACTCATAACTGGATAATTGGTTATCGTCAGGGAAAAATGTCTCTGTCACTCCCAGCTTTGTCTTCTTCAAGACAAAACCTTTGTTATTCTTTACCATTTTGGGTTAAACATCAGTTTTATATTTAGCTGACTCAATTACACGAATCATCTTTTGGGTTCTTGGTCACTAACATCGCTGTGAATTTGAAGCTCAGGTGGTGGAAAATTTAAACCCATACTCTGCAGATGCTTCTAATCCTTGCACAGGTCAGAGGTCTTTATTTATTTTGCTCTTTATTAATTACCCTCATTTAAGTTCATCTTATAGTTTTTTGTGACCTCGTCTTCCGTGGTATTCACCTTGCTTTTGTCACAGGTAATTAGTATTGTGATATGGATGTAAGGATATTTTTCAACTTTCATTATTTTCTGTAAACATTTGATAATTTTTGGTGATGATTTTGTATTGACATTTAAGCTGACTTACAAATTATACTACAATATTCTTAGCTTCTTTTGCATTTTATTTGTACTACAAAATTACTGGCACACAGGCGGCACCTGTGTCTCAAAGGAGTAGAGCGCCGGCCCCATATGCTGGAGGTGGCAGGTTCAAACCCAGCTCCGGCCAAAAACTGCGGAAAAAAAAAAAAGAAAATACCACCATACTTATCAATTCTTTCTACTTTAATATCACATGATCTGTCGTCACCCAAACACTCAGGAAATGACTTTGGTACAATTATTGAACGGAAAAATTTTTGATATATTTATCTGAATCACAATTCTCAAGGGGAGTTATCAAAGTCCCCGTACTCACTATAATATTTGCTATCCGTATTTTAAATTAATGAGAATTCTACCCTGTTTCTAGTTTGACATCATACTTTCATGAACAAATATTAGAAATTATGATTTTTGCATTTATTCAACTAACACGGTAAATAATTATGATTGTCATGAGTAATTGACTAAATTTGAATTCCATATTATGATGGAATAACCTTTCTATGTCTTTAATTGAGAAGTAAAAGTTGTCTATAGTTACGGCGTCCGACATGTTTTGATTGTAGAATGGCTGGTTCACGCGATTCCACTGAAATGTGAAGTGTGAAAAAACTGAACTAGTTGATGGAAGTGCAGAGTGAAGGGACGGTTGCCAGGGGCTGGGGCTGGGGGAATTGGAAAGAGGTCCCGCTCAAGACACATACAATTTCATTTACACAGTAGGAATATGACCAAAATATCTATCATACAGCATGGTAAGTATAGCTAATAACAATGTGTTAGATGTTTGAAAACTACTGAGAACTGATTTTAAGGGTTCTCACCCCACCAAAAAGAAACATGGGATGTCAGTGAGGTGTTTGTTGTAGAAAATTTTATTTCATCAGTGGTGGTGATGGAAACTTGTGTCCCCTAATTTTCCTTTATACCATTGCCCTTCAGTGGTTTGCTATCGAAGTAAAGCTGGCTGAAAGAAGGCGTAAGGGAAATCTCCTTGTTTGCTGTTTCTTAGAAGCATGTGCTAAAATCTATCATCTTTCCATAATATTTTATTGTGGAAAATGTAATTTCTGCAGTAAATTGAAATATTCCAACAGTAAAGACCTGCATACTCTACTTGGATGCAATTAACCTTTAAAGTTTATTTTCTGCAATCACATTATCTATCTATTGTCTATCTATCTAGTTATCTAGTTATCTATCTATCTATCCATTCATTCTATCTATCTATCTATCCATCTATCCATCCATCCATCTCTTCTATCTATCTATCTATCTATCTATCTATCTATCTATCTATCCATCCATCCATCCATCCATCCATCCATCCATCCATCCATCCATCCTATATATCTATCTATCTATCTATCTATCTATCTATCTATCTATCTATCCATCCATCTATCTATTCTATCTATCTGTCTATCTATCTATCTATCTATCTATCTATCTATCTATCTATCTATCCAGTCTATCTATCTATCTATCTATCCATCCAGTCTATCTATCTATCCATCCAGTCTATCTATCTATCCATCCATCCATCCATCCATTCAGTCTATCTATCTATCTATCTATCTATCTATCTATCTATCTATCCAGTCTATCTATCTATCTATCTATCTATCTATCTATCTATCTATCTATCTATCCATCCATCCAGTCTATCTATCTATCCATCCATCCATCCATCCATTCAGTCTATCTATCTATCTATCCATCTATCAAGTCTATGTATCTATCCATCTGTCCAGTGTGTCTGTCTGTCTGTCTGTCTATCTATCTATCTATCTATCTATCTATCTATCTATCTATCCATCCATCCATCCATCCACTTACTCACCCATCCATCCATCTATCCTATTCTATCTATCATCTACTTACCTATTTATCCATCCATCCATCCATCAATCCATTCAGTCTATCTATCCTATCTATCATCTATCTATCTATCTATCTATCTATCTATCTATCTATCTATCCATCCATCCATCCATATCATCTATCTGTCATCTATCTATCCATCATCTCTTCTGTCTATCTATCTATCTATCCATCCATCTATCTATCTATCAGTCATCTATCTATCCATCCATCCATCCATCCATCCATCCATCCATCCATCCATCCATCCATCCATCCAGAACAAATCATGAGTACCTGGAAGGAAGAGGGTGAG
>CAUYRH010129755.1:0-10472 GCA_963574655.1 Perodicticus potto | reverse complement strand
TTTTTTGGTTGCAGCCGTCATTGTTGTTTGGCGGCCCGGGCTGGATTCGAACCCGCCAGCTCAGGTGTACGTGGCTGGCGCCTTAGCCCGTTGAGCCACAGGCGCCGAGCCAATTTTAAAGAATTTTAATGACCTGAAAATGAAGCTCCTGACATGGTTGGCAAAAGCAGGGTATACCAAATACATAGTACCAACTCATAATTTAAAGTTACAAGATTCCTTTATAGAATGGAAATTAGCAGGCTCAAGCGTGGCTGGCTCTGGGTGGCAGAGCGGGGTGTGATTGTTATTTTCCTCTTCATACGTGTCCACACAGGAGGTGGGGGTCTTTGGGGGAAACGTCTATGTCTGCGCCCAGTGCAGGAGGAGTACAGGTGAGCCTGGACATATTGTTCCAGGAAGTAAGAAACGCCCCAAGCCTGACGGAATCACGTCAGATGTCACAAGAACCAGCATGATTGGCTCTGAGGGTCAAATCTGGAGAAGTTAGAGTATCAAAAGTAATGATGCGGATAACCCATGGCAACATATTGAAATCACTAAGAGGAAGAAAGAGAAAGGACAAGAAATGTCCAGCTGGGGACTAGATAAGAGCACTGTCCAGAATACTTACCTACTACAGAGAAAAAACGTCCCTGCAACAAAAGGGAGATGTGGCAGATCCTACCTTAGCCAAATATCTAATATTGGTAAATAAAATAATAGAAATTCAAGAATATCATTCACTGTTATTAGCGGTAGTAGTAGTGGACTAAAGCTACGGAGTTGAAAGCAGTTGCCCTGGGGAACAGGCATCAGGAGTGGAAGGATGGGTCGTGGTAATAAGTCTTCAATTATGAATCACTTTCAAGTATGTGCACATAATATTTCTTTAAAAATTAATCAGAAAACAAGTGATAGTCCACAAGTCAAGCGAGCACACTTTTTCAAGAATAAGGTTTGATGAGCTGTGGTCTACGCCTTGAATGCTGGGTTTCTCAGAGGGAAGGTTTTCAGATCTCTGTGAGCACAGGCTTGGCGGAAATTCAAAAGAGAATGGGAGAAGAGGAAGCGGCTCTTCCTTGTATTTTCAGTTTTAATGGGCTTTGGATGCACGGAAGTTTCAATGCCAGCATAGTCAAACTTACCCATTTCCCTTGTGCCTTATACTCATTTTGTGTCCTTCCTAGGAAAGCATTTCTGCATTTTCTTCTAAAAGTTGTCAGGGCATGCTCATTAAAAACAGAAAAATTTGTTAAAGTGAAAAGTTTAGTTTAGAATAAAAGTTGATGACATGCAAACTTTCTTTGCTTACAGTTTTCTAACTTCCTTGGACAAAAGGCCAAGTCATTTTCCTCCAACGGAGGCTCTCTGGTGAGGGTCGTCACCCCCTGTACCTGCAGGGTCTGTATCCATGAGTTCAACCAACTGTAGACTGATAATATTTGAGGGAAGAAAACAATAAAAAAAAAGATAATAAAAATATACAAATAAAAAACACAATACAGCATAACAACTACTAAGATAGTATTCACATTGTATTAGGTATTGTAAGTAGTCTGGAGATGATCTAAATTAGTACGCAGCAGGTGTATATAGATTATATGCAAATACTGTCCATTCTATATTAGGGACCATCCTTGGATTTCAGTATCCACGGGCGTCCTGGGACCACTCACCTATAGATACAGAAAGATGACAGTATTTCTCTTTTGTGTTGTCTCATGGAATTACTTGAAACAGCAAGCTTGAAATATGGAAGTATTCTTTTATGGGATGATAGTTCCCTTGAAAGGAAGGCTAAGACAGTATACACCAGGCTTCACTGGTGACCAGGAGTCTTTATACATCTAAGTCCCGCTAAATTGTAACGGAGGGTTACAGAACTTCTTATGGCTGTTTAACTGCTTGCTATGCAATTGTGGTCCAGGAACTACTAGCAGGTCAGCCTTACCTGGGAGCTTGTTGGAAGTGCAGAATCCCAGGCGCTACCCCAGACCTGCTCAGTCAGAGTGGAGACTGCAGCTTAACAAGGACCCCAGGTGAGTCCTGTGCTCATTACACGTGAGAAGTACCGTCTTGACTGGGCGTGGTGGCCCACACCTGTAACCCTAGTGGTCTAGAAGGCTGAAGCAGGTGGATTGCCTGAGCTTCAGCGTTCCGAGACCAGCCTGAGCAAGAGTGAGACCCTATCTCTACTAAAAAGAGAAAAACTAGCCAGGCATTGTGGTGGATATCTGTAATCTCAGCTATTTGGGAGGCTGAAGCAAGAGGCTCGCTTGAGTCCAAGAATTTGATGTTTCTGTGAGCTCTGATGCCACAGTACTCTACTGAGGGTGACAAAGTGGGACTGTCTCAAAAAAACAAAACAAAATAAAAAAGAAGTGCAGTCTTAACCCTTAAACGGAGGCATGTGCAAGAGACAGAGCTCAACAATTTTACCTTTGGAATCACCCCAGGAGCTTAAAAACTACAGATGCCTGAGTCCCACCCCCAGAGATTGGTTTGAAGCGCAGCCTCAGCACAGACGTTTTTAAAGCCTCCCAGGTGATTCTAACATTCACAGAAGGATGGGAACCACAGCCCCAGAGAACTTGCAAGTTAGAAATGATTTCAGCCTCAAGTAACAGAAAGCCCAGGTGGTGGTGGCATCAGCTAGTGGTTCTGCAAAATGTGGTGCACATTACAGCTGGGCACAGTGGGGATTTTGGAGGGGATTTTGAAAATCCTGATGCCTAGGCTGCCGCCCTGGCGATGCTGACATAATGTGCACGGCCTGTAATTTGGTGGCAGGCGTGTTTAGGCAAGGTGGTCTAGAGCAGCGGTTCTTAACCTGTGGGTTGTGACCCACAGGAACTATATTAAAGGGCCGCAGCATTAGGAAGGTTGAGAACCACTGGTTTAGTGGCTCAGTAGCCCCAACACCCAGCCCTCCACTTCCCTGGCTGTCTTCTACTGGATGGGATTCTAGCTGGGATTCCCCACCCCACGGGCAGCCAGAGGACCAAGTATCTATGTTCTTGCCAATGAAAGATGAGTAGAGCGTGCGCCATTCCCGGGCTGGCCCCGTAAAGCTGCTTCCCTCGCAGCTGCGTGCCTTCCACTCTTTTTATCCTCTCCTTTTTGTGTGGTGAGGACCAGGATTACCTGGAGATGGTTCTTACCGTGAGCTCCTTCGAGCAGCAAAAGTGATCCATCAACCTAAAACTCCCGACCTGGACTGTTGCATGAGACAGAAACAAGCCCCTGAATGTCGGTATTACTTGTCACTGACTGGGGGTGAGTACGTGTCAGAGTCATGTCTTCCTGTCTCTGTGATACCTACGTGAGGCAGGTGTCATGAGTCCACCTACAGGGGGAGAAGCTGAGACACAGCACGGTTCCGTCACTTGACCATTCACGTAAGTGGGATGAGAACAGATCGAAAGCCAGATTTTTATTTCAACCCCCAAACTCTTAGCCACACACTATGTATCCTCCCGTGGAGTTTTGAAAGAACGCTCATAGTTTAAAAACATAAAGCGTCAATAGAGGCTGTAACTAAGGCAGAAAATGTCTGTGCTGTAAACCCCAAAAGCTTGATTCTGCATCCAGTGGCTTGTTGCATGGTAATTTTCAACCGCATCTTAGGATCAGCAATCAGACCTCCTCCCGCCTCCCTCTTCACATCTGCTGGAAATGTCCACGTGTTTGCACTTCGTGCCACTGCCAACAGTCAGTCCTCCAGAAACACTGTCTTCCTGTCACTTCCCTCCTCAGACAGCTACAGGACCTAGCAGTTCAAGTTCAAGTTCCTTGGCCTGGCACTGAAGCCCTGTCATCAGGCCCTACACTTACCCCTGATCTCCTACGCAGCCTCTCTGTCAGCTCATGTGCTTATTCCACTTTACTGAGCCATAAAAACTTCAAGGTCAAGTAATTCATTAATCATCTGTATCAACCAGTTATCCACTGCAATGTAACAAACCATCCCAAAACTTAGACCCTGAAGATATGGTTTATGTTTTTTCGTAGTTCCCTGAGAGACTGGCTGGTTCTGCTACTGATCTCTTTCTAGGCAGCCGCTTCTGTGAGGTTGGAACCACACATCCTGCTCCCTGAAAAGCAATCTCATATTGCAGGAGGTTCAGTTTATGTAATTTAATAATGCTTCGCCTTCCTCCTAGCAAGCCTTGGACCCCCAATATTTAAATACTTTTTTTTTATTGTTGGGGATTCATTGAGGGTACAAGAAACCAGGTTACACTGATTGCATTTGTTAGGTAAAGTTGCTCTTACAATCGTGTTTTGCCCCCAGAAGGTGTGGCACACACCAAGACCCTATCCCCTCGCTCCTTCCTTTTCTCTGCTCTTCCTTTCCCCACCTCTCCCTCATTCTTTCTCTCTCTGCTTAAATACTTTTTTTAAACAAGGGACCTTTTCAGATGCAAAGGAGAGGCCTGCAGCAGAAGCCTGTCTGGATTCCCCTCCAGGGATTCAGTTCCAGCCTTGGCACACAGTACACTCAGCTCTAGCAATGGTTTACAGCCGCAGAGTCTGGGTAGGAGACCCCAGGGCTCCTGCTACTCGTGAAAGCACAGAGACCTGGGGCCGGGGGAGCTGAGGGAGCTGTAAGCCCGGCAGGCCTCTGTGGGTACCGCTGGCCTCTCCAGACCATTAGTCATGCTCTGTGGCTTGTGAGTCTCCTTTTTCCAGTCCCATTCGTCTTGTTTCATGAACAGGTTAATCACCGCTTTTACTAAGAGAGAGGAAGAAAAAAATGATTTAATTTCACTCAGACGCCGAGAGTAATCATACTAATGCATCAGGTCAGATGGTAGCGTGCGGCGCGATGGCAGTGAGTCTGCCATGATTCATCTGAGCGGCCTGGAGTAAGCCCGCCACTGTTATTTATTGTTTCTTTTGTAGTGCAAAATATGCAAAGTATAGTCTGAGAGATTAAAGTGTAGAGAGCTTATGGCTAAGATGCTGAAATGTATTTGTTTCCCGTCCTTACCATCTTTAAAAAATATTTTTGGAGTTCCAAGCACATACACAGCACCATTCTGGGCACTGGGGGCGAAGGGAGAGGCAGGAAAGGAGAAGTGGTCGTCTGCTGAGCCCGGTCGGGTCACAGCGCCCTGCGGAGATCAGGTTCCTAAGAGACCCTACATCACAGCCTGTGCCCCCAACAGCTGACAGTGGAGGAGCAGGGGTGGAACGCAGACATGAGTAGGCGTAAATAAAAGTCCAAGACAGCAAACTAACACCAAGAAATACTCCGAGGCTCAGTGAGAGTGTGGACTGTCAGTGTGGGCCCCTGCGGTCAGGGTGGCCTTTCCCCAGGAGCAGAGGGCTGCACCTGCCGTCCAGGACACTGCTCCTTCCAGGGCCACGGGGCCCACCCTTCTCTCCAGCGGGGCCGGGAATCCAGGCTCAGGCTCTGCGTCCCCAGCAGTGTGGACCCAGCAAGCTGCTGGACCGGCTTTGGTCCAGGCGTTACGTCCATCTCCTAGGACTGCTATAAAAGTTAAACGGAGATAAAATACTTAACTAACCACATCGTCAGCACATCTAAGCACTAGACCTTGGAATTTTTATTGTTCTGATGGAAGGAGAGAAAGGCTTGCAGGAAAGGATGATCCAAGCCATCTGTTACAGGACAAGAATATTTAGCCAAGGGCTCACAGCCTCTCCCACTTGCCCCCTAACTGCTCCTTATGTAAATGCAAATGGGCGGGGACTAGCAAGGCCGGGCTCCAGATTAGTTTCTTCTAATCTGCAGTGATCCCAGCCCCTCTAACTCTACTGGAACTTTGTTTGCCTAGGAGTTAGAGGGACATATCTGTCCCATGACGCATTTCCTTCTATAGGTGTCCTGCGCCCCTTCTAAACCCTTTGAGGGTGACAGCTGGGCCTCCTTCGTGTCTGATCACAGTGCTGGAAAGAGAGTAGCTTGTCACAACTATTGTTGAAATACGAAAAGCGTTATTTTCTAGATTCAGGGATGATGAACCCATTACTGGGAGAAGACGTTTTCAACCTTTAAATACTGCAAGTCTTAAGAAATTTATAATTACAGTCTTGACCAGGATTTCAGTTCGTTTAGGAATCAGAGGGGAATCTTTATTCTGAAGGTAAGATTTGCCTACTGGTCTTCATTTCAGATTCTGGCACTGGGTGGGCTGAGGAGCCCCACGAGCCAGCCCTGTGCCCACAATGGCAGCCGACTGTGGGTCCCCACTGAGATACATCCCTTCCTCGGGATGCGCTGCGGCTGGGGCTGCGATGCGTGGAATCGCCTTCCCAGCAAGAGGCTGTGACCGTATCTGAAAATGCATTTCGCTTTCAGCTTTTGATGCTAAGACGCCTCTTCACTGGGCAATATGACAAAAAGCAACCCATTATCCACAGTGCAGCTGAGAAAACATCCAGGAAAGGTGAAAGCACAGATGACCGTCAGGTTGAAGCTGTCCTCTCCAGCGGCATCACGGCCCAAGAAGTTCTCACACATCCAAACAGAAGTGTAGGCACCGTTTGGTGTTCAGAGCCCTTAGCTCACTCCTCTCCACTCCTCCAGGCCAGTGGAGCTTAACAACACGTGAAGGCCGATTTCCAAGGGGGGCCACTGGTAGAAGGATTTCAGGGAAATAAGAAAAAGGTAAACCCATCAGCAAAGCCAAGTGTGACCCCTTTGTTACATGCCCTTTTGAGGCCAGAGGCTACAGAATAGGGGTTCCTGGCTGCACATTCAAGGTGGGTTTTTGTTTTTTCCTGTGTGATTTATTTTTTACCTCTTATTGACATATGACCCACATTCAGGGAGGTGTGCTACTTTTAAGTGTAAAGCTTGATGAATTTTGACAAGGGCACCTACCTGGTACCCCACCAGATCAACATAGAGAGCATTTCTGGCACCCCGGAACTCATCCTCGGAGGTGTCTCCTCTTCTGACTTCAATCACCATGGACTAGCTTTGACCTTCATATAAATAGGATCATACGGTGTGTACTCTTACATACCTGGGTTTGGCTGAATATAATGTCTGTGGTTCTCTGAAGTTATATATATCAGTAGCTTATATTTTTGTATTATATATGTGCTATGTAGTATTCCAGTAATGCAGATACAATAGCGTATTCTGCTGTGAGGGGCATTTGGACTGTGTCCAGTTGCTTGGCTGTGATGAGTAAAGCTCCTGTGAATAATCATGTACCCAATCCTTGGTGTCACGTATACCCAATCCTCTTGGACATGGAGTGGAATTACTAGGTCACAAGGAAGGCACCTGATTAGTGTTAGTAAATACCATCAAATGTTTCCAAAGTGGCTACATCCATCTATATTCCTACCAGCAGCACGTGAAGGTCCCAGCTTCTCCCAGACAGCATCTTGAACAGTTGGGATTCTCCAATTAAAAAAATTTTAGCTTAGAGGCATTTTACATTACAGGCTTATTTGCACATCGTAATGCTTTTCATAGATATAACGTATTTTCAATTGACTTTACTGGCATCATTACTATTAATTAATTCTTATAAATCTCTCTGGCTTCTCTGTACTTTAACAGAGAGAATCCTCTTTAAAGGAAAGCACGAATCCAGACTTCCCTCAAAGCCTTCATGCTTTCTGACAGTGTCAAAATGGGTTTAGTCTTTCTCACTTTTTCTTCTCCCTAACACTAGTTCTGATACAGGGTGAATCTACCATACTTTTCCCTCCCCATTTATCCACCCTACTGTTGAAAAACAAGTGTGCAGTTTCCACGTGGGGGGGCTGTTCCAAAAAGTGCTGTTATAAACATTCTTGTAAATGTCTTTTGGTGAACGTATTTAATAACACATGGATGCTTGTTGGCTTCCAGGAGTGGAATTCCTGGGTTGTAAATAATGCGTATGTTCTACTCCAGAGTGTAATGCTAAACGGGTTTCCAACGTGGTTGTGGCAATTCCCATCCCCGTCGTGATCGTAGAGGGCGCCATTTGCTCCATGTTGTCACCAGCACCTGATGTTTCCTGTCTTTTTCTTTTCAGCCAAGCTACTGGGTGCCTGGGGGTGTCACCATGTGGTCTTAATTTGCACCTTCTGTCAAATGCAGACGAACGTCTTTTCATATCTTGCTTGGCTATTTGGGTATCATCTTTGGTTATGACCCACTTTTTTATTCTTAATTTCTACTTTTTTCCTCCCTATGTTTTTTAAAATTTCCTTGGCTGTGTAAAGACTTCCTTCCCCTTTCGCACCAACCCCCGTGGAATCTTGACAATGTTTGAATGTTTAGGGTAACATTCTTTCACTTTTGGAGCCTGCGCTAATTCATCCGCTGTTTCTCATTCAAATTTTATTTTATTTTTTATTTTATTTTTTGAGACAGAGTCTCACTCATTTGCCCTGGGTACAGGGCTGTGGTGTCACAGCTCACAGCAATATCAAACTCTTGGGCTGAAGAAATCTCCTACCTTATCCTCCTAAGGCACAACACCCACGAGTTTCTCTATTTTTAGTAGAGAGAGGGTCTTACTCTTGCTCAGGCTCGTCTCAGACTCCTTAGCTCAGGCGATCCTCCCACCTCAGCCTCCCAAAGTGCTAGGATTACAGGTGTGAGCCACCATGCCCAGCCCCCGTTCCTTTTTTTTTTTTTAAAAAAAGAGAAATATTTCATTTTATCATAAAGTTACAAAATAAAGGACTTCCTGTTTTCAGAGACTTAAGCGCAGAGTATAAACTGCCAGGCAAATCCAGCCCTGCTCAAAGGGTTTGCTGTTAGCAGATATTTCATCTTTAGTCCAAACCAATGATAAAGAAATCTGTAATTTTGGGCAGGGGATTTCAGATAAATCTTCCATATTAATTTGATTACTAAAGGCATTTGGGGATGTGATTAAAGTGCATGTTAAAATACATAAATGAGATGCATAGTTATGTCCTTACCCAGGAAGTTTACGTAGAATTATTTCTTTGTAAGCTTTTACAGTGTGGTCAGGGGCCATGAACATTGACTAAAAATAAGCACACCTGTAGGTGGCCACGCCTCAGTTCTAATTTGGGATGTGGAGTTCACATTTTAGTTAGAATTCTACATTTATCTTATATGAATTCAGTATTTTCCACATATTTTGCATGTCATTCTCATCTCTCGTTTCCTGTGGATTCCAATAGAGAAAGTGTGGTTGTCACCGTTCCGCTGCCACTGTGGTGTGTTCTGCACGGTGACAACAGGCTGTGCCCGTGACCCTCGTTCCGTGGGAGCTGCACAGCTACCACCCACAAACGGCCAGTAGAAATTTATTCCTGATTTCACGCAGACTTTCCTGACAATATCTGAACTGAAATAAAGCCAGTTTTAAATTCGGTTGGGATTTTATTTTTACTATCTTTTAACTTTTAATTTTGTAAATCCTTCAAAATTACCGGATACCTTCTTTAAAGAAGGGGACAAGGCTGCTGAAGTCCTTGCCTCGCTGCCGCCCAGCGGAGGGAGGCGCCGGCCTCAGCCCGAGTCCCAGCAGCTTCTGGTTAACTAAGGATCCTGGCACGTCGCCACTTACACAGCCTCGTCTGCTTGCTTTTGAGGCCCATAGGTCACGAACGCCCACTTTTGAGACAAAGACTATTTCTCCCCCAAAAGTCAAGGGAAATACAAAAAATGAAATTAGTGATTAAGGATACAAGTTAATTAATACAATCATTTTGGCTTAATTATTTAAAGTCCAGTTTTTCCCAGCCTGCCTGCAAATACTCAATTCTCCAGCTATCAGAATTTTCCTGAGATTCATAGTTTTTCATTGATAAATTTATGACTCTCATGTACACGAAGGGAAGAAATAGAAAGATTCTTGAATTTAATCCACACAAAAATTATTATGTGCCGACACATACACATCAACTTTCACATACACTGCACTTTCAGAAGACAGTCTCTGTAATAAACATTTGTTTCCAGTTAAACAATTTTAATGATTCTTTTAGAGACTCTATTACCCAATGAATAATCTTTGGTAACTGTGTAATCTTTGATCATTCCTTTTTGCCATTTTAGCCAATTTTAAATGTACAATCCAGTGACTTTATAGACATTCACCTTGTCGGACGACCATCGGCACTATCCACATCCAGAAACTTTTTCATCTTCCTAAACTGGAACCCTGTACTCATTAAACAATCACTTCCATCGCCCTCTCTGACGCGCCCCCCAACGCAGCATTCGGTCTCTGACTATAGTGAACAGACTCATTTGGACACTCCGTGTCGTGGAATTATGCAAGTGTGTGATTAATTCACACAGCATCAATGTCTCCAAGTCTCACCTGTGTTGCCCTGGGTGTCAGAATTTCCTTCTTTTTAAGGCAGAATAATATTTTGTTGTTTGGGTTTTTTTTTTTTTTTTTTTGTAGAGACAGAGTCTCACTTTATCACCCTCTGTAGAGTGCCGTGGCATCACACAGCTCACAGCAACCTCCAACTCCTGGGCTTAGGCGATTCTCTTGCCTCAGCCTCCCGAGTAGCTGGGACTA
>CAUYRH010129754.1:0-16819 GCA_963574655.1 Perodicticus potto | reverse complement strand
TAGTAAAGGAATTATAGGATCGAATGGCAGATCTATTTTTAGATCTCTAAGTATTCTCCAAACATCCTTCCAAAAGGAATATATTAGTTTGCATTCCCACCAGCAATGTAGAAGTGTTCCCTTTTCTCCGCATCCACGCCACTGAAGCACTTTTTGAGAAAGTATTAAGAGAGATTGGTTTTAGCTGCCCTCTTGTTTCATTAGAAATTTCTCTATTGATACCATGGGCATCATAAAAAGAAATCTTGGGTCAAAGTCTGGTCTAAAGATCTGAAAAACATTCTGTTTCTTGGGCTTCCATCTATATAATATTAATTTCATTTTATCTTGTCATTCTATGAGTCATACTTGCCTTTAAAATGTACGAACAATCCTCTTGGTATTTCTATGGATTTTTTTCATCTTCTGATTCTTCTTTTTATCATTTGAGGTAAAAGTCCTCAAATAAATGTCTTTCAAACCTTAGGCTAGTATACTATGCTGAAGTTTATTTTAAGGATATTCAATCAAAAATCTTTCCATTTTAGCTGGGCGCCTGTAGCTCAGCGGCTAGGGTGCCAGCCACATACATTGGAGCTGGCAGGTTCGAACCCAGCCTGGGCCTGCCAAACAACAATGACAACTACAACCAAAAAATAGCTGGGCATTGTGGCAGGCACCTGTAATCCCAGCCACTTGGGAGGCTGAGGCAAGAGAATCACTTAAGCTCTAGAGTTGGAGGTTGCTATGAGCTGTGACTCCATAGCACTCTACCAAAGGTGACATAGTTAGACTCTGTCTCAAAAGAAAAAAAAGGTTTCCATTTTAATCACACAACCCATTCTTAACCATCGTAAAAATGCTGTCTGATTACTGTCTACCCATTTGAAACGATTTTTTAGTAGCAGGATTAAATGGTCAGCCATATAGCAAAAACAAATCGATGCTTTTGTGTGTGAGTATATGTGTGCATGTGTATTATTATTTTGTAACTTGCTGTCTTCTTTTTGACTTGATTAGTCTGAAGTGCAAATAATAATATTTCAGAGTCTTGTCCTAAAGTATAGCAATTGGACTCATACTTTCTAGGAAGTCCAATCTGCCTCCTTTCCCCCACCCCCAAATTCTTCAGAGATAAAATTATGTATTTGTATTTATCAAAAGATTGCTTAAATAAACTGTAAAAGACAAAATTAAAACTGGTTGAGATAATTGCCATGTATATAATGGATAAAGCATTGGTATCCAGTATATATGAGGAATTTTTATAAATTATTAAGAAAAAGACAATCATCTAACTCCAGTAAGATTAGCCCACATCACAAAATCCCCAAACCAGAGATGTTGGCGTGGATGTGGAGAAAAGAGAACACTTCTACATTGCTGTTGGGAATGCAAGCTAATATGTTCCTTTTGGAAAGATGTTTGGAGAACACTTAGAGATCTAAAAATAGACCTGCCATTCAATCCTACAATTCCTCTACTAGGTATATATCCAGAAGACCAAAAATCACATTATAACAAAGATATATGTACCAGAATGTTTGTTGCAGCCCAATTCATAATTGCTAAGTCATGGAAGAAGCCCAAGTGCCCATTGACCCATGATTGGATCAATAAATTGTGGTATATGTACACCATGCAATATTATGCAGCCTTAAAGAAACATGGGGACTTTACCTCTTTCATGTTTACACGGATGGAGCTGGAACATATTCTTCTTAGCAAAGTATCTCAAGAATGGAAGAAAAAGTATCCAGTGTACTCAGCCCTACTATGAAAACAATTTATACCTTTCTTATGAAAGCTATAACTTGATTATAGCTCAAGGAGAAGGGGAAAGGGGGGGAGGATAGATGGAGGGAGGGTAATTGGTGGGACCACACCTACCATGCATCTTACAAGGGTACATGTGAAATTTATTAGGTGTAGAATATAAATGTCTTAACACAATAACTAAGAAAATGCCGTGAAGGCCATGTTAACCATTTTGATGAAACATTTCAAATTGTATATAAAACCAGCACATTGTACCCCATGATTGCATTAATGTACACAGCTATGATTTAATAAAAAAAAATGATTAAGAAAAAGACAAATAACCCAATGGAAAAATTTATAAAAAACACAATGGGAATTTCATGGAAAAGGAACTACATATGATCACTGAACATAGAGAAATGTCCAACCTCATTAACAATCGGCCTGATATAAATCATGGCCAGTTTTCACTATTTTTGAAATTTTATCATAAATATGTGTGATAAAAACTGTATTTAACTACACACATTTATAACAAGGGAAGGATAAACACAGTATTATAAATGATGTTTATTCAGAGAGGAAGCAGAATTATAAAATTTGGGAGGAATGCATAGTTAGAGGTAAATTATTTGTAACATTCTAGGTTTTTGGTTTGTTGGTGGGTTTATGCTCATTACATTATTTTCAAAAATAGATGATGGCTAGCTAGGTAGCAATCTCTGTTTAGACCAGAGATTTTGGTGAATTATAAGCTGAAGATAATGGAGATGCTAATTCTGTGCAACAGAGGTGCCTAAAAGTGACTTGGGATGGAGTGTGCCCAGTGTGAATTGATACTCAGGGACCCAGGTTGGTGGAGGCTCCACCATCTCATAACCGCCCTATCACAAATACTCCAATAATCACAAAGCAAGAAAGCATTGGAAGGTCTCAAACATGAAATTAAACCTGGGCATGGTGGTTTATGCCTGTAATCCAAGCACTCTGGGAGGCCCAGGTGGGTGGATTACTTAAGCTCCGGAGTTCCAGAGCAGCCTGAGCAAGAGTGAGACCCTGTCTCTACTGAAAATAGAAAAATTAACCAGGCGTCATGGCAGGTGCCTGTAGTCCCACCTACTTGGGAAGCTACAACAGGAGGATCTTTTGAACTCAGGAGTTAGAGGTCATGCTCCTGTAATCTAGCCTGGACAACAGAGCAAGACCCTGTCTCAAAAATAAATAAATGAGTGAGCTATGATCATGATCCTGTAATCTAGCCTGGACAGCAGAGCAAGACCCTGTCTCCAAAATAAATAAATAAATAAATATTGCAGCTTGAAAGTGACTCATGAGATTTGTGCCCACAGCCCATGATTAGAAGTAGTCTGTTATCTTGACTAACAGCAAGGGAAATATAATTCTCCACTGCGCCCCAAAAGAAGAACAAAATGTAGATAAGCACCCAAGAGCTGTTTTTAACAGAGACCCAATGGCAGTGCTTTCATGTCTAAATGACAAAGTATGATGGACCGAGGTAAGGAATATGTTCTCCACTTCTGCATAGGATGGCTGCTATGCATTGAGGGCCCCAGAGCACCTAGTTTAGCTGTGCACTCTGGAGAGTTTGAAACTTTGGATGTCCATGCAACGCAGGTACAGGGGTCTCCGGGAATGTGTTGAACTGAAGAGGATGAAGGTCTTGCATTGACCTTTATGAACCAGCAGCAGAGAGAATTGCGGGTTATTATTAGTAATGTGAACACATTTGCACCACAGAGAAGTAAAACTCAGGCAAACCCCTGTTGCTTTCAGAGCATTGCAAGTTACTCAGGTGTTAGCATTTGCTTTGTCTCATATTTCTCTCATCTTGCCCTGGAAACAATGTTAAATCAGAGCCACCTTTGAAATCACCAGGGGTGACTGTGAGTTCAGTGTGAAATCAAGACTCACCTATCTATCTAGCTCATCTTCTTTTTTTCAGGCATCCTCTGGCATTTTAGCCATTGCCATACTCCTTTCTTTAAGCATGCTTACAGTTGGACGTAAGTTATAAAGTGTATTCTGGCACCAGGCTCTGGCCATCAAAATCTCTGATGGGCGAGATCTGTTTGGCTTCTCTCTGGGTGCACTCATGTGAAAGTCTCATCAGTTCTCTCCCTGCCTCTTTGGCAGGTGGCTCCTGGGCAGGGCCTAAGCTGTGCTCGCATGTGAACCAAGTCAGTACTGATGAACTGAGCGAGGCTTCTGCATCTCAACCCCCGGCCTAGAGGCATCCGATACAGTCAGTCGTCTCCTCTCTCTCTGTTCCTACAGACTCTAGGATTCCTTTTCATTGCAGCCACAGCAGTATTCTACCTGGGGAGGAGGACTGAAGGGTGGAATGCTGTCTCCCAGGTCTTTCCAGGAAAACCCAATAATAACATACACTGACCAATGTATTCTAAAGCAAATCACTTTAGAAGAAGAGATCAGAGATAGAGAAAATAGCCAGTGCAGGGATATGACCACAATTGATGCCATATCAGTCAGAGAAGTAGAACCTCTAAGAGATTATATGTATTTATTTACACATAATGTACATATACTTCTATAAATTATACACAAACACACCTGCCCATACTGGAGGGATTGATCACAGAGCTCTCACTTGACATAATCATGGGTGCTGATTAAGCAGTCTTTGTAAGGTTACTGTTTCTGCCTTTGAGCTGGGTGTCTGAGGGTAGGCGGTAGGGAAGATGCATGTAAGATCGTGGAGATCATGAGCGGCCTGGAACCCACAGCATGGGCTGGAGCTCCACAAGGACAGACAGAAATCCACATCAGTTCTTGTTGCTGACTTTGATGGTGTGGGTTTCCTGAAAAGGCTGGCCTTTTTCATCGCGGAGCTGACCACATACTTGGCCCAGGCATCAGAGAAGCCGAATGAGGACCTAGAATAGTGGTTTTCAACCTTTTTTATCTCACGGCACTCTTGAACCTATGGTTAAACTTCCACAGCACACTTAAATCATGTTGATAAAAAAAAAGAGTATACTTATTGTGTGTGCTTTGAACTTCCTAAAATAATTTAATTAGTCGTCTTAAAAATTTTCATGGTATACCTAAGATCTCCTCATGGCGCACCAGTTGAAAATCACTGCCCTAGGGGAAGGTGGAGCAGCTGCGGCTAGTAGGAGAATTAGTTGTTCAGAGACAATGTCAGCTACACAATGGCCATTGCTGCTCTTCTGCCTTTCACCTCCCCCAAGACTTTCCCTTAACTTTCTGGGACACGCAGGGAAGGGAAGGCTGGAAATGCAGTTCAGCTTCGCCAAGTTCACATAACACCGCCACAAATGCATTGCCTAATGTGAAATCCATGGCTTTATTGATGGAAAACACCAGAAACAGCCATGCCCTCAAGATCAGTTTTATTCCTTCTGGAAAACCTCAGAAAATGTCCTTGAGCTTCTGGGTCACGTAGACTTTTTCTCTTGTAGAATTGTACTCTCAAGCCCGAAAAGATGATTAGAACTGCACTCGAGCGTCTTCCTGCAGCTTAGAACTAGTCACTCCCTTCTAGTTGGCCCCCTGCCACACACAGAGAAGACCACCTTTAGCTCAGATTAGTTCAATTAACATATTTTGAACTTGTCTGTGTGTCATGCACTGTGCTGGGTACTTTGGGTGATGATGGTGAACCAGGTCCTTGAGGTACTGTCTAGTGGGAGAGACACGTAAACAGAAATAGTCATGCCATTTGCTCTAGGGCAAGGTAAAGGAACACACAGTGTGCTATGGGAGTAGGGGAAGGGGCAATGGAGGGTTTGAGATGGTCTTAAAGGATAAGTAGGAATTCTCTAGGCAAAGAAAAGTGGAAAGTGCATAGAAATTAAAGTGCAGGATGAACAAAGTTTGTGTGCAATTTGAAACAGTTTAACATAGTAAGTTGCACACAAACTTTACGAACACCCTGTATTATAAAGTCATGAAGTGGGTAACGGGGAGAGGAAGAAGATAATGCAAAGCCACAGGGATTGCATCTGCTATAATAAAGCTTGGACTTTATTCTTTAGAGATGCTCTCGGTGGGTGACATATTCAACAGGAAATCCCACTACAGTAGTTTAAACAGAAAAAAAGTTCATTGGTTTTCTGCAACAAAAAGCCTGGGGGTAGGAAAGCTGGATTTGGTGTGGCAGCAAAACAGTGTTATCCTTTATGTGGGCGCTTTCTGCTTCCCTGACCTGAACTCCTTAATGTCTTGTTCTGGGATGGCTGTTGCTGCACCTCTAGGGTTCATAGTCACATCCCAGAAAGGCTAAAAAGGGACAGGGGTCTCTGTACCTGTGGCTCACCTGAGCTGGCGGTTTGAATCCAGCCGGGGCTTCCCAAACAACAATGACAAGTACAATCAAAAAATGGCTGGGCGTTGAGGCAGGTGCCTGTAGTTCCAGCTACCTGGGAGGCAGAGGCAGGAGACTCGCTTGAGCCCAGGAGTTGGAGGTTGCTGTGAGCTGTGATGCCACAGCACTCTACCCAGGGCGACAGCTTGAGGCTCTGTCTCAAAAAAATTAAAAATAAATAAATAAATAAATAAATAGGGACAGGGGAAAGGGCATGGCCCTTAACCCCGCCCCATGGTTTCTGGCTGTACCTCATTGGCCAGAATGTTGTCCAATGGGCTCACCTCGCTGGTGGGGGCTCGTCCAGGGGTGTCTGTGGAGCCCTAATATGCCGGCCTTCTCTTTCTCCTACTGCATCGTAGCCTTTACCCTGAAGTAAGAGCCTTATGCATCTGTGCTCTGTGGACTCTAGTGAGTCCTTCCAAGTACCTGAAGTTGGGGAATATTAGTAAAATCTAAAGTCCTTACCACTGATGGGCCACCCGTCACTTCTCTGACTTCATCTCTCTTTCTCTTCTGCCCCAGTCACCTCGGGACGCTTACTGTACTGACGCATACCCGGCACGTTCCAGCCTCGTGTTTTGGCATTTTCTGTTTCCTCTATTTAGAACTCTCTTGTTTAGACATCTATATAAGGCTCCATGTCACCCTTAGGGAAGTCAGAGAGACCTTTCCTATTGCACCTTCTTCTTCTTCTTTTTTTTGGAGAGACAGAATCTCACTTTATCACCCTCGGTAGAGTGCCGTGGCGTCACACAGCTCACAGCAACCTCCAGCTCCTGGGCTTAGGCGATTCTCTTGCCTCAGCCTCCCGAGTAGCTGGGATTACAGGCATCCACCACGACGCCTGGATATATATATATGTACACACACACACACACACATATATATTTGTTTGTTTCAGTTTGGCCAGGGCCGGGTTTGAACCCGCCACCCTCAAGATATGGGGCCAGCTCTCTACCCACTGAGCCACAGGCATCGCCCCCTATTGCACCTTCTAAAATGTAACCTCGTCCCTGTCTTTTTGTTTCCCTGGCCTTTTCGTTTTTGTCTCCCCAGAGACTAGAATATAAGCTATACAAGAGGAGAGATTTCATCCATAGTTAAAAGAGTACCTGACACATAATAGATGCTCAACAAATGGTTGTTCAGGGGATAAACAAATACATAGAGAGCTAGAGCTTCATTTGAGGAAGGAGGGTCAAATAGCTCTTTTGTTTCCTGAGAAACCTGTCAAGGAAAAAGCATCATATCAGGAGCTACAAGAATTGGGTAAAAAGGAAATATGGTGAGCCAGGAAATGGGGCAGCTGGTTTAAAACTGAGGTATTGAATGCCCCCAGGAGAGGGCTGAGATCAGTAAACAAAGCTTTGTGTTGACTGTAAGCTGACAGGTTGAATCAGCTCCTCACTAGGCTTTTCTTGGGTTTACCGAACATCTCGGTGTATTTTTGATTAGTCAGAAATGTTGTTAACGATTGTGTACATGTGTATTGCATTGGTATTTCTTCGATTGAACATTAGATTTGATTATGACCTTGGTCTTTCCTTTAAAATAACTGTTACCCATGTAGCCTAAAAATTGATTTCGTAATGGAAGTCTGTATTCAAAAGGACAATGGAGAAGCTTAGATCAATACAGATCCCTATGTTACCTGTTATTCACAAAGGAACTCTTCCTCATCTTGTGCTAGGAGGGGAGTGTGCGTGTATGTGAGTGCATGCGTGCATGTGTTTATTCAGGAGGAATGTTATTGGGAATGAAGAGAGTAAAATAGCTATAAAATATATAAAAGCATATAAGAAAAGCACAGAATCTAATGGATAAAAGGTTCAACTTTATAAAAAGCAAATCTTTCACTTTAAAATATCAGATACATTTCAACAGGGCAGGATTGATGTGCAATTATAAAATAGTTTATTTCCACATTCTTAGAGCTCTTATGGCAGGGAATCAAAGAAGTTTTAAAATAATTCCCACCAAATATTAGACACCTCTCTAGAGGTTTTGTTCTGTTTTGCTTGGGAAGAAATATTTTTGTTTTGCTTCTTTGATCATTTATTTAATTTAATCTTATTTAGTTGTCTTTCAATTGACAATATATGCACGTGATCAGAAATTCAAAATGTACAAAATAGAGTGAAAAGGAAGTCAGACTCCTTACTATAATGCCCCCAAATCATGCACACGCAGCTCCCCTCCTCATGACCCAGGGCGTGTGTGTCTTTGAATATTGCTTTTTTCACTTAACAATTTATTTTGGAGATAATTCCATGTCAGAACATATGGAGCTGTGTCTCTGTTTTAAGGATTGCATAGGGGATTATGAATGTTAATAGTAAAGTTTTTCTTTCTTCGCCTCAGGAAGAAGTCAATGAAGATAGAAGCATCGGTACAAAGAAGTAAGATCTCACAGGGAGCGATTGTTAAGTGTGTGACCTTGGAAGTTTTTGAAAATCCTTCCAGAAATAGAATTGCCAGATAAAATACAGGCATCCAGTTAAATCTGAATTTCAGACAGACCATGAATATTTTTTAGTATAAGTTATGTGTCATACAATATTTGGGAAGTATACAAAAATGATTTGTTTATCTGAAATTCAAATTTTAATTTTGTATTTTAATTTGCTAAATCTGACAACCCTATCTGGAAACCACCTCATTTGTGAACAGAGCTGATTTTAACCTAAAATGTCACAGTGATAAGTTGGTGACTATTAAAGCAGAGAAATATTGCTTCTTAAACATTATGGCTATAAAGCAATCTCAAACTTTAGGCTTCAATATTTCTATTAATTGCTTCTCATAATCCACAATAAAAGTGACGTTTTCCTCAACTGTTCTAGATAATGCTTTGAACTAAGACTGTTCAGCACATTGTCCTTAGCAATCAACAACTGTAATGTATTTAAGATGTATCTCAAATGTTATAATCATACATTTGAATCTTTAAATGAATTATGTTTCAGGGGAACTTTACTTGTATTGTTTATATGACTTTTTCAAAATGAAGTTTTGCTGTTAAAAAATTAAATTGGAAAAAATTAAATAGGATCATAATTAAACCAAACTAAATGTCCTATGGAAACTTAAATATCAATCATGTAAAATTAATATTTTGTTTTCCTATAAGCCATTTGGGGAATTGAAAATCAGTGCAATGTGACATAGAATAGACTATAACAGCAAAATAGTCTATATGGTATAATAGTAATAGATTATTTTCCCCAGGGTGGCGCCTGTGGCTCAGTGAGTAGGGCGCCAGCCCCATATACCAAGGGTGGCGGGTTCAAACCCGGCCCCGGCCAAACTGCAACCAAAAAAGAAAAAAGATTATTTTCCCCAGATTCAAATAAATGCACTACCCTCTCTAATGTCATTGACTCTGGTGTCTTACTTTATTTCTACTCATGAGTGTTCTCCTAAGACACCCCACCTTTCCTTGCCTGGTGTTCTTTCCCCTCTAAATCCAGCAACACCCCACTGACTCCTGCTGACTTGGAAGCAATGACTGTTCTGTGCCTCCAGAATGCCCTCTGGGAAGAATTAGGAGCTTTCAGGTACAAGCTTGCCTTTGGGTCGTGTGTCTACTGATGGAACTTTATTTTTCTTCACCTTAACGGAAATAAGATCCTGAGGATCTTGGCAGGTAGAAAGGTAACTATGAAAGTTTTGAGACAGACTGTGTTGTGGTCCATTATTTCACTTCCAAGAAACACAGTTGACAGCAACGTCCTTTCTGATTCACCCAAGCCCCTTGCTTGGCTTTCGGGGCTGCTGGGAGAGCCTCATTTGTTTCCATCCCTATGGCAGTCGGTGGGCGTCGGCTATGGAGCTGGGAAGAAAGCACTTTTTCACAAAGCATTTTTATGGTTTTAAAAGTAGGCTAAAGGAGTCTCAAAGCCATGAGCCTTTGCAGTGGGCTTTGGGGGACCTTACTCCTTCCCAAGCAACAATTTTTCTGTGGTTTCAAGAATTTAGAAGAGGCTGAACCTCACTGAAAGACAAGGAGAGGAGTGGGCATCCAGCGACTGCAGTGCCCGGGGAAAACATCGCTGCTGCGGAAAACATGGTTCAGAAAAACCAATTGAGTAACAGTTAAGGATGTTGGTGCAGCACTGCAGATCGGATCGCTGGGCGTGTTCAGAACCCCACGTGATCAGCTTTGAATCAGGAAAGTTTTATCCCCATGGGTGCCTCGCACTTTGACAGATGAGCAAAAGCACACCCCTTGGTGAATGGTGTGAAGAAATGCTGGTTGGATCTGAGGGAGCCAGGTCTAGATGCGTTTCTGACGTCGTCCCTGGGGATGAAACCCGGATTTACCAGTTTGATCTGGAGAATAAGCATCAATTGACAGAACGGATTTTTCACAATGAAAATCCACCAACAAAAGTGAAGCAGCCCCTAAGTGTCAGGAAGAAAATGGTGACAACTTTCTTCTCCAAAAGAGTTCACAACGACACTGTTCCTTGGAGGAACAAAGGACTGGTACTGCTCAGTGGTACAGACAGTATGGCTACCACAAGTTTTTAGGAAGCTTTAAGAATGGCAGCCAAGGGCAGAAATACAGGGGACCACTTTGCACCATGACAACGTATCTGCTCACACAGCCAACATGAGTCCACAGAGTTAAACTTAGGACTCTTCCACCCTGACATGGCCCCATGTGATTATTTCCTGTTCCCTACAGTAAAAAATCGTGTGAGCAGAAGAGTCTCCAACCTGCAAGAAGCTGTTGAGGCCTACGAAAGTGAGCGTACAGCACTTGAAGCAAATGAGTGGAAAGATTGTTTTCAAAAATGGTTTACAAGAATGCAAACGTGCATACAATGTCATGGTGATTAGTTTGAAAAAGTATCGTAATCAAAATGATTTTACATTTCTTTCTTTCTTTCTTTCTTTATTTTTTTTGGAGATAGAGCCTCAAGCTGTCATCCTGGGTAGAGTGCTGTGGCATCACAGCTCACAGCAACCTCCAATTCCTGGGCTCAAGAGAGTCTCCTGCCTCTGCCTCCCTAGTAGCTGGGACTACAGGCGCCTGCCACAACGCCCGGCCATTTTTTGGTTGCAGCTGTCATTGTTGTTTGGTGGGCCTGGGCTGGATTCGAACCCACCAGCTTAGGTGTATGTGACTGGCGCCTTAGCCACTTGAGCCACAGGCGCCGAGCCAAGAAATCATTTAATTTAGGAGAATATATTTTTAGAATATACTGTTTAATTGTTTCAGGCTTGAACTTAAATAAAAATTATTTTTAAAATATTATACATGGTAAATTCAGTCCATGGATGATTTATAAGCATTATAGGACAGACAGACTGTTACAGTTAAGTATTCTTAAAAACAAACAATAGTCATGCTTTGTATATAGAAAGAAAAAAGTGTAACCTTAGGGATGTCATAATTACAATTTTGTACAGCCACCTATTATATACCTCTGAATGCTACTTCTCAAATGGTTTTTCTAATAAATTTAGACTTTTTTCTTAGTTCCAAATAATCCAGTGGAATTATTTGTTTGAAAAACTTAATAAATTAAAGAATGCACAAGCAAAATGCTAACCTAGAGGTATCAAAACAAACCTCTTAGTAAAAGGCTATACAAAATACAAGATAACTATAACTTGAATTTTCCATTATAGATTCAAAATAATATCTCTGCCCACTATGATTAAATAATAGTCACTCACAGTGGCTGTCATTTACTGAGGTTGTCATTTTATAGATGATGCTATGATAATTTATTGAAATGAATATGTATATATGTTTACACACATACACACATATATACACATACATCAATGAGCCCAAATTTCAAACAATATGGAAAACAACGTGGTTTTCTGAAGCATTAGAGCAGTAAGGCTATGGCACAGAAGAATTATACACAAACTAGATCTTCAAATCCAAAAACCTCATTAAAGATTTGGTTTTTTTCCTTAATATTTACATAAGCAAATATTACTGGTGGTATTGCTTTGACATACTCTGACTGGAATACCCTGTTAACTCAAGGCTTTGAGGAATCAGACTCCGACTGCACAAAGCCCTGAAGACACCTCAGCCCGTCTGAATGCCTGGGGCACAGCTTTCAGCCAGGCACAATGTGCAGGCCCTCCCCGTTCTTTAATTGAAGGTTATCTCTTTATCTAGACTTGAAATTATTTAAAGCCACAAAATATGTCTTGTTTCACAGGGCATTCCAAAAGGCACACTTAAGGTCACCGTACATAGGGAAAATGGGAAATTGTTGCTAAATGTGCCTTTATTACAAAAGATGCATTGCAAAATTTTACAAAGTGGTGACCAACATGTAGAGAATATTTTGTGACTATTTTATGTAATTTTGTGATGAATATTTTGTAGACAAAGGTATTTACCATTTATTATGAATCCCACCTCTACGACTAGTGTTTTTCAACTCCTTCTACTCATCAGTATTAGGAGCTCACTAGAGGTAAGAAAGAAAAGTGTGCCAGTCCCTCCCCCCCAAATGCCTAAAGTGGTGATGACAGCCACTCTCTTTGCAGACTATTTGGTTCGGAATTGCTCAGAACCACTGTTTTTGAAGGTTTGTTAATTTTACCACTATCGTTTCTTAATATGATTTCAGGTAGTATATAAAAAAGATGTGCTCTTTAACAGCTGATAATTAATTTTAATAGATACTAAACATATATAGATCATATTTTGTTTCCCTGGACATTATGTACACTTTTAAAATTAATTTATTTAAGAAAAAAAGTTCCTTAATGTAAGGAAAAATATTTAGCCAATAACAGCACAAGTGGATATAATTTCGGTAGCAGTTGTGGAAGCAATGTGTTAAGTTTTTGGGATACTGGCCCTAAAATCCACGAGCATGGAACCAAGCTAATGTGTTCACTGTTTTAATCCCAAGGGCGCCTAGCATAGTCTTTAGGCTTATTATACTTTTCATAATATTTGCTGAAAGAAAATAAATGACAGGTCTTGTCACTTGAAAGAAATGAAAAATACCAGCTTTCAGCAAAGGAATTCAAAGAATACCCGTGTTCCAGTGCTCCAGAACATCAGCCCCTTCCTCACTAAATCGTCTGCAATGATCACATCATTCTCAATCAAATCACTGAAGGCCCGACCAGGCTCATCTGTGAATTACAAATATGTAACAAATTGTGACATATGCATATATCATCATTTCCTTATAAAACAGATGGCGATGTGGCATGGCCAAATACTAGACATGAAATGCTCTCTATGCCAAAATGAAAACAAACAGCTGAATGGCCCAGTGAAGACTAGTTCTGCCTTGTGACACTGAATTTTGAGATGTTCATAAAATGTGATTCATGACAATAAAGGATAGCTGTATATAAAAAGTTAATAAATAAACTTTACTTACTTACTATAATAAACAAGAAAGGAAAATTAATATATACCATAAAGATGACTTTTTTCAAAGAGTCAAGAAAGTATTATAGATCATCAATCACTATTTAGTTGAATATTTAATCATTTTTTAAACAGCCAGCATTGAGGATTCAAACAGATGCTGTAAAGTGGTTCCTATAACAAACCTGGGAAAATGATGAAAATTCAAAAATAATTGAAATCTGTTATGAGCAAAATAACTGTTCCACATTCTGGTAAGAATTTCTACAAGTGACAAAGTCATGAAGCTGAAATGAAAATAATAAACCAGTATCCTACTTATGACTTAGTTCAAGAAACAAAAAAGAATACACCAGAAAAAGGCAAGGACAATACTTAGCATCTTCCCTTCACCTGCCTTTTTTTTTTTTAATTAAATCATAAACACATAGATTATGTATACATTAATGCATTTATGGGGTACAATGTGCTGATTTCATATACAATTTGGAATGCTTACAGCACACTGGTTAATATATCCCTTACCTCATTTACTTAATTACTGTGTTAAGACATTTATACTCTATACTTAACAGATTCCACATGTACCCTTGCAGTATGCACCATAGGTGTGATCCCACCATTCACCCTCCCTCCCCTCCCATACCCTCCTCCTGGGCCATAGTTATGATCTCTCTTCATATGAAAGTGTGAGTGATTGTAAATTGGTTCCATAACGGTACTGAATACATTGGATATTTTCCTTCCATTCTTGAGATATTTTACTAAGTAGGATGTGTTCCAGCTCCATCCACGTAAACATAAAAAAGTCTCCATTTTCTTTTTAAGGCTGAATAAAATTCCGTGGTATACATATACCAAAATTTGTTAATCCATTCAAGGGTCGATGGGCACTTTGGAATGCAAGCTAATACGTTCCTTTTGGAAAGAAGTTTGGAGAATACTTAGGGATCTAAAAGTAGACTTGCCATTCGATCCTGCAATTCCTCCACTAGGTATATATCCAAAAGACCAAAAGTCACCTTCAATTGCCTCTTAATCAAAAACACTGAATTTATACCACATAAAATAAATACCCCTCTATTTTATGCATTGTTTTTAAATGGCCAGAGTACTATTCATAATCTCTTATGTGTGTGACCATTCAGATTGTGTAACTGTCAGAAAACAAAGCGAAAACAATTTATGAGTACAAGAAGAAAGGTGTGAAAACTAGACTGCAGAAAGTACATGGTCACTACAAAAGCTTTGAAACAGACTGTGTTACGGTCCATTATGTCACTTCCAAGTAACACAGCTAACAGCGACCTTCCTGATTCACCTGTGCAACTTCCAACTTGCTCAGCTGATCAGTGTTGCTGGTTGTTTCTGACCACAAGGATTTTAGGTTTCTTGATTGTTAAGTATCTCAAAACTTTTGTGATGAGCCATGTGTACCCACAAGCTAACTGTCATGAACAGGGTGCAGGCGAGAATCCCCCAGGTAACTGTACATGGTGGGATTGGCAGATGACTGTGATGTCCTCCTTTGGATCAGAATAGCACAGAATCAGAGGCAACAGAGATTTAAGACATCTGACTTCATCTCCTGTGATGCTAGTCCCTGGAAATAGGGCTGAATCTACACTCATCAACTTCCACTCTAGGTACAAGATACAAAGGGAATGTGACTATCGTTCAGGTGGATACTGAGTCATTCATTAGAAGAGTTCTCACACCCTGTCTGCCAGTAGAAAGCAGGTCTCGCCAGATGTCTCTTCACTTGAGCAGGGAAAAAAGTAAAAGTAATATATGGAGATTGAAAACAATAAATACAGTAACACAAGCAAAAGGTAAGTTTGGTCTGGACCAATCAAGAGGGAGAAAGAATCTATCTCAAAAGTGGTTTAGCACAATAACCTGAAGGAGTAATTTTTAAAACTGGTTTTGTTTATTGCTGTGGATTCATTGAGGATACAAGATGTGTCACACACTGAGACCCCACCCCCTCCTCCTTCCCTCTCTCTGCTCTTCCTTTCCCCCACTCCCCTCCCTCCTGCTCTCTCTCTGCTCGCCCCTTTCCCCACCCCCCACCATGTCATTAAATGTCCTTATATCAAAATTAAATGCATAGGATTCATGCTTCTCCATTCTTGTGATGCTTTACTGAGAATAATGTGTTCCACTTCCATCCAGGTTAATACAAAGGCTGTAAAGTCTCCATTTTTTTTAATGGCTGAATAGTATTCCATAGTGTACACATACCACAGCTTGTTAATCCATTCCTGGGTTGGTGGGCATTTAGGCTGTTTCCACATTTTAGAAATTGTAAATTGAGCTGCAATAAACAGTCTAGTGCATGTGTCCTTATGATGAAAGGATTTTTTTCCTTCTGGATAGATGCCCAGTAATGGGATTGCAGGATCAAACGGGAGGTGTAGCTTGAGTTCTTTGAGGTTTATCCATAAGTCCTTCCAAAAAGGTTGTACAGTCCTACCAGCAGTGGAAAAGTGATCCTTTCTCTTCACATCCACACCAGCATCTGCAGTTTTGAGATTCTGTGATGTTAGGTGATATCTCAGGATGGTTTTGATTTGCATTTCTCTAATAATTAAGGATGATGAGCATTTTTTCATATGTGTGCTAGCCATTCGTCTGTCTTCTTGAGACAGGGTTCTGTTCATCTCCCTTCCCCATTGAAATATGGAATTGTTGGCTTTTTTCATGTGGATTAATTTGAGTTCTTTATAGATCTTAGTTATTAAGCATATTTTCAAAAAATGCAAATATCTTTTCCCACTGTGTAGATTGTCTGTTTGCTTTGGTTTTGTCTCCTTAGCTGTACAGAAGCTTTTCGGTTTAATGAAGTCCCATCTCTTTAATTTGGTTGTTATTGCAATTACCACGGCAGTCTTCTTCATGAAGTCTTTCCCCAGGCCGATATCTTCCAGTGTTTTTCCGATGCTTTCTTTGAGGATTTTTATTGTTTCATGCCTTAAATTAAAAGTCTTTTATCCATCTTGAATCAATTTTTGTGAGTGGAGAGAAGTACGGGTCCAGTTTAACTTTTTTGCCTGTTCTCCCAGCACCGTTTATTGAATAGGGAGTCTTTCCCTCACTGTATGTTCTTGTTTGGTTTATCCAAGATTAGGTGGTTATAGGTTGTTAGTTTCATTTCCTGGTTTTCTATTTGATTCCAAATGTCTATGTCTCTATTTTTGTGCCAGTACCATGCTGTCTTGACCACTATGGCCTTGTAGTACAGCCTAAAATCTGGTATGCTGATGCCCCTGGTTTTATTCTTATTACTAAGAACTGCCTTAGCTATATGGGTTTTTTCTGGTTCCATACAAAAT
>CAUYRH010129753.1:0-18647 GCA_963574655.1 Perodicticus potto | reverse complement strand
CTACTTGGGAGGCAGAGGCAGGAGACTCGCTTGAGCCCAGGAATTGGAGGTTGCTGTGAGCTGTGATGCCACGGGACTCTCTCCAGGGTGACAGCTTGACGCTCTGTCTCAAAAAAAAAAAAAAAGAGAAGAGAAAGCTTTATCCCAAAATCCAACCCAATGTATTAACCAGGCGATTCCTATACTTCAATTAATAGTCATGACAGCACTAAGGCAGGATTAATTTTATATTAAGTGAGGTTCAGCGAGGTTAAATAGCATACCTAGCTATTATGTGGCAAAGTAGGCATTCAAAACGAAAACTGTTTGATTCCAAAGTTTGGACTGTGCCTACTAATAACAGCAAACCTGTTATCATTAATACGAGCTTCCAGGTGCCAGTTATTATGCTAAATTCTTTAAACTCATGATCTCATTTAATGCCCTGAGTTTGTACTATTATTAACTCCATTTTATAGAAGAAGAACAGTTCTCTTAAGCAATGTGTCCAAGATTATACAGACAGTAATGAATAAAGCTAGGATTCAAACCCATATGCACCCAACTCCAGAGCCTGTGCACCAAACCATTCGGCTATGTTATTCTCATATTCTGCCATCTCCATGAATAAGTGACTAGCCCCTAACAGAACTCAATACTAGGTAGATTATGACTGCTTTGGACATATACTTTTCTCTTTCCCTTTCTACTCCATGCAGCACCAAGACCCCAACAGCTCTTGAGTGTCTACTTTCATCTGTTCCATCATTTCAGATGTGGTAAGTGCACCTTGTTTTTCAGAGTTCAAACTTCTTGCTCTTAACCAAAACATAAGGCTGATATGTCCACATAAGTTAACACTTTCCCTTTCCCTATATTTCACTTTGGGTCAGAACACTGTCACCCTCAAAACATCAGCTCTGTTGAGTTCTACAACACATTTGATCTTCACAGCTGGTCTCACTCTCCATGTATGTTTGAGCAACTTCACACTGGTTCTCAATCCTGACCACACATTATAATTACTGAGAACTACCAGTTGAGAACCCCTATGTTAAGTCTAAGTCTGCTCCTGGCAATTTCCATTTTTTCTTATTCTAATGAACTGCAGTGCCTACCCATACTAGGAAATGACAGAAAATAGTGCATGGTGGCACATACTTGTAGTCCAGTTACTCAGGCTAAAGTGGGAGGATCACTTGAGCCCAGGACTTGGAGGCTGCAGTGAATTATGATCACATCACTGCAATCCCACCTCAAGAAAAAAAGAAAGGGATGGATGGAAGAGGAAGAAAAGGAGGAAAGGAGGAAAGGAGGAAAAGAGGAAATGAGGAAAGGAAGGAGGAAAAGAGGGAAGGAGGGAGAAATATACAGAAAATAGGAAAAAGACAAACAGAAAACAGATGGCACTAATAGGGGAATATCACTGATCACCGGAAAGTCTTTGGTAAAAACCAAAACAAAAGAACATACTGCTTAAAGTCATATAATAACATGTATTACTTAGTAAGGACTGGATGCATCAGAACCCAGAAAGAACAATGTCCATGACAGTGTAATTTAATAGTGACAGAGAATGGATAAGGAGTTTTGCACTTACGTTCTAAGACTGAAATGAAACTTGGGAATAGTCAAGTTTGGGGAAAAGAAAATAAGTGTTTATTGCTGGGAAATTATAATAAAACATACTAGAAAATCATGATCCTTGATAGGCAAAATATGATTGAAATTTGTATATCAAATCAATTTATCTTTTGAATGACAACCACATCTTTCTTCAAATTATAGTATTATTTGTAAAACTAAAAGGAAACTCTACTAAATAAACCTACACATTAAAATTCAAATATACAAAATCTGTAAATTAGAAGTCTCTGATTCTTTTAGCATTATTAGGATTCATTAATGAGCATTACCAGGGATTCAGTGGACTATTGTCACTGCCTATATCAATCCTACTCCAGTAGTTTTCATTACTGTGACATGGTTTTTGTTTTCTAAAAAGCTCTCTTAAAAGTCTTCTTAAAGTACTATAACATGATTGTAAATTTCTTTCATAATGTTGGCTGATCACTACCAAGTGGTTTCAAGTAAATATAGTGCTTTAATAATTTTCAAAGTACTTTCATATTTTATCTTATTTTCAACTACCTTGTGAGTTGAGGAAACAGTCTCATTGATGTTAAGTAACTTGCCAAAAGTCATTTACCTAGTGAATATTAAGAACTGGATTGCAATTAACGTTTTCCTATTTCTGGTCCAATGTTTCCACTACTCCCTCTGATTCACTGTTCATTAAATATATAAGTATAATATATGTAATAATCAATTAAAAGAGTAGCTTGTCTTAAAGTTAACGCTGCTCTATACCATGTGATGATACACTTGCTGGTTTATATGTTGGCATGCATAAAAGATAGAGACATACCTATGGTATTCTAGCAAGTACTCTTGGTGAAATATTGGCATTTGATAATTTAAAATATATCAGTACCAGGCAAGTTACTAATTATAACTATACCTGCTGAATTTAAGAAGCTAGCAAAAAAAGGGCTATGATGCAAATAGCAAGTATTTTCCTGTGAAACACATCTGAAATGGTAAGGAAAGTCAAAAAGGTAAATTTCAATATTTTAGAATCCACTTTTATTTATAAAGTGAGACACACTTGCATGTGTTATGGGAAGCCAACCTAATAATTTTTTTAAAAATTAGATAGCACATGGGGATAACCATTACAGGTCATCTTGGTAACTACAAATATAATGTTTTATTATAGTTAGATTGCTCCTAAAGATCTGAAGTGAGAGAGCTCCAGGAATTTCTTATTCATGTCCTAACCTATCCTTGATTAGGTATAATATGTGTGTTTATTATTTTACATTTTCAAGTGTAAATAGAAAAAGAACAAAACAAGGGCTAAATTTTTTAGAAAAGGGTTAAAGCCCTTTAGTATGTAGTTAGCAGGCTGATTATCATTAGCTTTTACCTAACCTTTCATTTATTTATAGAGATCTCACATACAACTGGGACACATAATAGATTATAGGAAGACAAACACAGCAAAAAAAAAACTTAAGTCAATTTTCACAAATTTAGTCCCCAAACTAAATATTGTTTCATATTTCTTACTGCTGGAGTAGAAATGGCATAGACTCTGGAGTCATATGTACATGAGTTTAACTGTCAGTTGTCTCAATTATAACTGTCTTTTTTAAGGAAAGTTGCTTTATTTTCTGAGCCACAGTTTAGTCATCTATAAAATGGGGTTGATAAAAAATTCAACAAAAAGTCCTTAACGTTTCTTCCCTTTACACTATGCCCCTTCAACACTGAAACTGTCAGTAAGACCCAAATATATCTATGGCAGTTAGTACATCAGATAATATTAAGATGAAGATTACTTAGGTTATTTTAGTACAAAGAATGTACATCAACATTGGCAGTTTAACTTCTCATTTACATAAGATAATGCTATGGCTGCATGTCTGTATCCCTCCAAAATTCATGTTTAATGAATTTAATACTGTCCCCAATGTAAGTATTAAGAGGTGGGACCCCTCATGATGGGATCAGTGCCCTTATAAAAGGGCTTGAGTGAACCTGTTTGGCCTCACCACTCCTCTTTCCATATGTCGAAGGGGCAAAAAGGCACTATTTATGAAGCAGACAGCAAGCCTTCACCAGACACCATATCCAATAGCACCTTCATCTTAGATCTCCTAGCCTCTAAAGGTGAGAGAAATAAATTTCCATTATTATAAATTATCCACTATAGGGCAGCACCTGTGGCTCAGTGAGTAGGGCGCCAGCCCCATACACGGAGGGTGGCGGGTTTGAACCCGGCCCCAGCCAAACTGCAACAAAAAAATATCTGGGGGTTGTGGCGGGCACCTGTAGTCCCAGCTACTCAGGAGGCTGAGGCAAGAGAATCGCCTAAGCCCAAGAGCTGGAGGTTGCTGTGAGCTGCAACACCGCATCACTCTACCAAGAGAGATAAAGTGAGACTCTGTCTCTAAAAAAAAAAAAAAAAAAAACAACTTATCCACTATAAAGTATTTTTCTATAGCAATAGAAATGACCTAAGACAGAAATTCGTACTGAGAAGTAAGGTACTGCAAAACAAACAAACAAACAAGCAAAAAGCCAAAAAAATATGGAATTATGTTTGGAACCATGTAATGAGGAAAAGGTTGGGTGGTGAATGGTTATTATGGTGAGGACTCAAGAAAAGAGCTGTAAAACAAGCTTCAATCTACAGATTATTTAGAGATTACTTAAGTGGTCCTCATTAAAATATTGGTAGAAATATAAATAATAAAGGCCATTCTGATGAGGTCTGACACAGAAATGAGGAATATGATATGGGAAACTGGAGGAGAGGCCACCCTTATAAACACAAGTAAAGTGGCAAAGAACTTGGCTGAACTGTGTTCATGTCCTAGCATTTTGTGGAAGGCAGAACTTAAGAGCGATGAAATAGGATATTTGGCAGAAGCGTTCAGGGTATGGTATGGCTTTTCTACACTGCTAACAGTAAAAAACAAGAAAGAAAGAAACAAAATAAAAATGGAATTTATAATTAAATGGGAGGCAAGACTAGAAGATTTGGAAAATTCTTATCCTGATAGGGAGGTTAGTATGGATAGAAGGAAGCCAGATGCAATTCATTAAGACAATGGAGGAATGACAAGTCCTTTCAGGGACAGCCAAGACTGTCTCACCTATAACAGGCCCATAATGCCAGGGCCTTGAGAACAGAATGACTTCAAGGCTCTGCTTCCTGCATTCTGGAGCAGCACTCCTTTGACACCACAGCTGGCTCAACTGAGCACAACTGCAGAGGTACAGCTTGGATTATTCCTCTGAAGAGGACAGTGTTACACATACAGCTAACTCTGCAGGCGCATAGCATGCATTGAGCTGTAGGGCATGTTTATCGGCACCTAGATTTTAGAGAATGCCCTCGAGAGCCTGTGGGCCCAGGCAGAAAAATGCCAAAAGAATGGGGCCACCACAGAGAAAGAGCCCCCACAAGGGCAATATCTAGTGGAAGTGTGGTGGTAGTTACCACCCCACGCCCCACTCCTAAAGAATCACCAGAGTATGATTCCAGCCTGAGAGCGCTATAATTACTGGACTCCAACTTGTGAGAGCTACAGGATGCATGGGCTGCTCCCAGCAAAGCCATAGGGACAGGGTCACAAATACAGTCCCCATACATGCGGAAGGCAGAGCATGGAGTCAAAGATCTTATGGAGTCTTATGATCAAATCCGACTCGCTTTGTTGGGTTTTGGACTTTCTTGTGACCAATTACCCCTTTCTTCTTTTCTATTTCTCCTGTTTAGAATGGGAATTTCTATCTGCTACTAGTCCCATCATTGTATTTTGGAAGTACATTAACTTGTTCGGTTTCACAGGGTTGCAACTAGAGAGCAATTTGCCTCAGAACGAAGCCTTATTCACACCTAAGCCCAATCCTTTATTTTTTTTTGAGACAGAGTCCCATTATATTGCCCTCGGTAGAGTGCTGTGGTGCCACAGCTCACAGCAACCTCAAACCCTTGGGCCCAAGCAATTCTCTTGCTTTAGCCTCCCAAGTAGCAGGGACCACAGGTGCCCACCACAATGCCCAGCTATTTTTGTTGTTGCAGTTATCTCTGTTGCTTAGCTGGCCTGGGCTGGGTTTGAACCCACCACTCTTGGTGTATGTGGCCTGGTGCCATAACCACTGTGCTTGGTGCACTGAGCCCTGAGCCCTATCCTTATCTGATTTAGAACAGACTATGTACTTCAGACTTTTCAGCTGATGCTTGATCAAATTAAAACTTGTAGTACTAATGTGATAAAATGAATTTTACATGTGGGAAAGATACATGAATTTGGGGGGTCAGGGGAAGAATGCTATGGTTTGAATGTTTGTGTCCCTCCAAAGTTCATGTTGAAATTTAATCTCCAATGCAATAGTATTAAGAAGTGGGGCCATCAGGAGATGATTAGGTCTGCTCTCATGAAAGGGATTAATTAACTTATGAAAGACCTTAGGGAACCTATCCTGCTCTTCAGCTCCCCTTCTACCATGTGAGGACATAGCATTCATCTCTTTTTCCATGTAAGAATACAGCAAGACGGTGCCATTTATGAAGCAGAGAGCTAACATTCACTACACACCAAATCTGCTGGACATCCTAGCCTACAGAATTGTAAGAAATAAATTTCCATTATTTATAAATTACTCAGTCAAAGGTATTTTTCCCTAGCAGCAGGAACAGACTAATGCAGGTGACATTCTAAAGAAGTACAAAAATCAAAAGAAAAATCCTGGAGACACACAAGGAATAAAGAAAAAAATGGAGATCAAGAGATGAATATTAAATCATACACGGATTTAATCAGCCTGCAAAAACTGCATAAGGGAGAAAACTAAGTACAGTCATGTGTTGCCAAACATGGGAATACATTTTGAGAATTGTGTTAGATGATTTATGCTAACATCATAGAATGTACTTACACAAACACACCCCTAAATGGGTACAGTCTATTGCTCCTAGGCTACAAATTGATATGCCATGTTATGTACTGAATGCTGTAGGCAACTGTAACACAATGGTTAAGTATTTATTAGTGCATCTTAACACATGCAAACATAAAAAGGGGACAATAAAAATACAGTTAAAAGATAAAAAATGAACCAGGTACTGTGGCTCATGACTGTAATCCTAGCACTCTGGGAGGTTGAGGCGCGTAGACTGCTTAAGCTCATTGAGTTCGAGAACAGCCTGACCAAGAGATCTACTAGAAATGAAAACAAGAGGATCACTCAAGCCCAAGAGTTCAAACCATGAACTATAAATCATGATGTCATGGCACTATACAAAGGGACAAAGTAAAACTCTCTCTCAAAAAAAAAAAAAAATACCCTATATCAGACACTTACCATGAATGGGAACTTGTAGGACTGGAAGTTGCTCTGGGTGAGTAGTGAATGAATGTGAAAGCTGAGGACATAACTATACACTATGTAGACTTAATAGTGTAATTTAAGCTAAGAACGTCATAAACACTATGCACTGTATACTCAAACTAAATTTTTAAATTTTATTATTTTTTTTGTTTTGTTTATACCATGACCCCCTCTTATCTGCCCCCCTCCTCCCTTCTCTCCAGTTGCTCATTCCTCTAATCCCACCCTTGTATTAGCTCATCTACTACCCTCATATTAGAATAGAGTACACTGGATTCTTGCTTCTCCATTCTTGTGATGCTTTACTGAGAAAAATGTGTTCCATCTCTATCCAGGTTAACACAAAAGATGTAAAGTTTCCCATCTTTGTTAGTGGCTGAATATGCATGGTATACATATACCACAGCTTGCTAATCCATTCCTGGGTTGGTGGGCATTTAAGCTGTTTCCATATTTTGGTGATTATAAATTGAGCTGCAATAAACAATTTAGTGCAAATGTCCTTGTGATAAAAGTATTTTTTTTCTTCTGGGTAGATGGCCAGTAATGGGACTGCAGGATCAAATGGGAGGTCTAATTTGAGTTTTTGAGGATTCTCCATACCTTCTTCCAAAAAGGTTGTATTAGTCTGCAGTCCCACTAGCAGTGTACAAGTGTTCCCTTCTCTCCACATCCACGTCAGTATCTGCAACATTTGAGACTTTGTGATGTGGGCCATTCCTACCGAGGGTAGGTGATATCTCAGGGTAGTTTTGATCTGCATTTCTCTGATGATTAGGGACGATAAGTGTTTTTTCAATGTTTGTTAGCCATTCATTTACCTTCTTTAGAGAAGGTTCTATTCATCTCTCTTACTCAGTGATAGGATGTTGGGTCTTTTCTTTTGTTGATTAATTGGAGTTCTCTATTGATCCTAGTTGTCAAGTTTTTGTCCAATTCATAATATGCAAATATCTTTTCCCATTCTGAAGGTTGTCTATTTGCTTTAGTTGTTGTTTCCTTAGCTGTACAGAAGCTTTCACAGTTTAGTAAGTCCCACTGGTTTATTTTTGTTGTCTTCGCAATTGCCACGGAAATTGTTTTTATAGAATCTTTCCCCAGGCCAATTATCTTCAAGTGTTCTCTCCATACTTTTGAGGATTTTTATTGTTTCATGCCTTAGATTTAAATCTTTCATCCATCTTGAATCAATTTTTGTAAGTGATGAGAGGTGCAGGTCCAGTTTCAGTCTTTTACATGTGGTTATCCAATTCTCCCAGCACCATTTACTGAATAGGGATTCCTTCCCCCAGTGTATGTTCTTGTTTGGTTTATCAAAGATCAGGTGGCTCTAAGAGGTTAGTTTCATTCATGGTTTTCTATTCCGTTCCAAATGCCCATGTCACTGTTTTTGTGCCAGCACCATGCTGTTTTGATCACGATGGCCTTGTAGTATAGCTGAAAGTCTGGTAAGGTGATACCCTTCCCTACCCGTGGCTTTGTTTTTACTACTAAGAATTGCCTTGGCTATATGAGATTTCTTCTGGTTCCATACAAAACGAAGAATTATTTTTTCCAAATCTTGGAAGTATGAAGATATTTTAGTGAAGATTACATTGAATCTGTAGATTGCTGTGGGTAGCAAAGACATATTCACAATGTTGAGTCTTCCCAGCCATAAGCATATGTTCTTCCCTCTTAATATCTTCTGCTATTTCTTTTCTTAGGGTTTCATAATTTTCTTTGTTGAAGTCTTTTACCTCTTTTGTTATGTATATTCCTAGGTATTTCATTTTTTCTGAAGACACTGTGAAGGGAATTGTGTCCTTGATTAGCTTCTCATCTTGGCTGTTATTGGCATATACAAAGGCTACTGATTTGTGGACAGTGATTTTATATCCTGAGACTTTGGTGTATTTTTTGATGACTTCCAGGAGTCTTGTGGTTGAGTTTTTGGGGTTCTCTGAGATTATATCGTCAGCAAAGTGCAAGAGTTTGACTTCCTCTGCACCCATTTGGATGCCCTTTATTTCCTTCTCTTGCCTGATTGAAATTTTTTTTCTTCAATAATAAATTAGTCTTAACTTACCATAACTTTTAAACTCTATTCTTAATTTTTTTTTACTTAAAAAAAAACTTCAAAATATTAAGGGAGTACAACCATTTTTTGGTCATATGGATTACTTTTGTAATGCTTGAGTTGTGGCTGTAAGTGTGCTATCACCCAAATAGTGTTCATTTGTACCTGTTAGGTAGTTTTTTGCCCAGTCCCTCTTCCTCCCCAATGTTTGATTTCCACTGGTTTTTCTTCCCTCTGTGCACAAGTGTGCTCATTGGTTAGCTCTGATTTAATAGTGAGAACATGTGGTGTTTGTTTTTTCATTCTTTAGATACTTCATTTAGGATAATGGTCTCTAGTCCATCCAAATTGTTGCAAAAGGAATTAATTCACTCTTTTCACAGCTAAATAATACTAAATATACATAGACCATAGTTAACCATAGTTAATTTGTTAATTAACTCATAAATTGATGGGCTCTTGGGTTGATTCCATATCTTTGTGCAACTATTAATTATGCTGCTATAGATATTTGTCTACTTGCTTGTTCATTATTTGCTTAGCTTAATCAAGTGTCATTTATTTATTTTTGTTGTTGCTGTAATTGTTGCTGGAGTCTTAGTCATAAATTCTTTACCTAGGACAATATCGAGAGTTTTTCCTACATTTTCTTCTAGAATTCTTATGGTTTCATGCCTTACATTTTACATCTTTTTATCCATCTTGAATTAATTTTTGTGAGTGGTGAGAGATGTGTGTTTCATTCTTCTGAATGTGACTATCCAATTTTCACAGCACAATTTATTGAACAGGTCTTTTTCCCAGTGTCTATTGTTGTCTCCTTTGTCAAAGATTCAGTTGGCTGTATGTGGATGGTTTCATATCAGGATTCTCTGTTCTGTTTCATTAGTCTGTGTCTCTTTTTTTTTGTGCTAAATAACATGCTGTCTTGGTTACTAAAGTCTTAAAGTATAGTTTGAAGTCTGGTCATGATATATTGTGATGTTTCTAGATTTGTTCTTTTTGCTTAGTACTGCTTTGGCTATTTGGGCTCTTTTCTGGTTCCAAACAAAGTGTAGAATTATTTTTTCTAGATCTGTGAACTATGGTGTTGGTATTTTTTTTTTTTTTTTGAGACAGAGTCTCAAGCTGTCACCCTGGATAGAGTACCGTGGCATCACAGCTCACAGCAACCTCCAATTCCTGGGCTCAAGCGAGTCTCCTGCCTCCGCCTTCCAAGTAGCTGGGACTGCAGGCGCCCGCCACAACGCCAGGCCATTTTTTGGTTGCAGCCGTCATTGTTGTTTGGCAGGCCCGGGCTGGATTCGAACCCGCCAGCTCAGGTGTACGTGGCTGGCGCCTTAGCCTGCTGAGCCACAGGCGCCGAGCCTGGTGTTGGTATTTTAACAGGAATTGCATTCAATCTGTAAATCACTTTGGGTAGTATGAACATTTTAACAATGTTGATTCTACTGATCCATGAGCATATGTTTTGCCATTTGTTTGTGTCTTCTGCACAAACATTCCTCAGTGTAGTTTGTGGAGATCTTTCACCTCCTTGATTAAGTACATTCCTAGGTATTAGGGATCACCATTGTATATGTGGTCCATCCTATTCTAAAACATTGTTAATGTAGCACATGACCGTAGTTGATTGAAGGAAGACTTCATATTATGCAAAGATACAGGGGGAAAAAAATCACAAGACAATTCAATAGAGACAGTCCAAAAATGAGGAAAAAATTAGCAGGAAATGCCATATGACAGTTTGTACGACACAGCTAAAAGTGCAGTACAAAAAACCGACAGCATATAAAGAAACACCATTTAAAGCAAATAGACAACGTTGAGAATGGGAGAAAATATTTGCAAGTTATGAATCTAAAAATGGGCTAATAACCAGAATCTATAGAAAATTCAAACTAATCAATTAGAAAAGCGCAAACAATCTCATATATCATTGGGCAAGAAACATGAATAGAACCTTCTCTCAAAAAGACAGATGAATGGCAAAGAAACACATGAAAAAAATGTGTTTTTTTAACATTTCTCTCCTAATTAGCAGAGAAATTATAATCAAAACCACCTTGCAATATCACCTAAGCCCAATGAGAATAGTCCACATCATAAAAATCCCCAAGCTGCAGATGCTAGTATGAATGTGGAGAGAAGGGAACACTTTATATACTGTTTGTGGGATTGCAAACTAATACAGCCTTTTTTGGAAAGAAGTATGGAGAATCCTCAAAGAGCCAAAAGTAGATCTTCCATTTGATCCTGCAATCCCATTACTAGATGCAATCCCAGTAGAAAAAAATACCACTTTGTCACAAGGACATTTAAACTTCAATGTTTTTATCAGTTCAATACACAATCACCAAAATGTGGAAACAAGCCAAGTACCCATCAACTCACAAACATAAATAAACTGTGGAGTATATACCATGGAATACTATTCAGCCGTAAAAAAGATGGAGACTTTACATCTTTCATATTTACCTGGATGGAGTTGGAGAACATCCTCCTGAGTAGAGTATCACAAGAATGGTAAAACAAGCATCCAATTTACTCAATACTAATATGAAACCAGTAGACGAACAACTACAAGCTCACATGAGAGAAAAACACAATTAAATTCAAGAAGGGGGACGGGGAACAAACGGGAGGAAGGAAGGAGAGTTGGTAAGCTCTTACCTTACAGGCTCAATGTAGGGGTACATGACACACTTCCTGGGTGAAGGGCTCAACTACAACATAGACTTTACCTAAGAAATTCGAACCATGTACCCTAATCTTATGTACCCTTATATTAACCTGTAATTTAAAAACAAACAGCATATATTCAGTAGGTATTCAATTGTGTTTTTCTGGTACTGTGATAAATCTTAAAACTCAACCAAGATTAATGAGACATAAAAATTAATGCATTTAAAAAATAGAATGAAATGAGATGTAAAGAAATCTTAGATTATGCTGAACACAACAGATAATGCTAATCTGTCATAACATAATAAGAAAGTGTTCAATTTATAACCGTAACCCATTAAAACAACATCTTGGGTTAAAAAGCTTATTGTCATCTTGCAAATAGAGATAATGAGCTAGCTGATTGAATATCACATTCTTATCATTATTCACTCCCCTCATCCTACAAAACTGGAATTTATCAATTTCAACTTTAACTGTAATAGAAAACAGCAGTTATAGCATTTAATTTTCAAAATAAAAAGAATACTAGACAACATCTATCTAATCCTTTTATTTAAAAAAATAAGGAAATCAAGACCCAGAAATCAAGATTACAAATTAAGAGGAATTATTTGACTTGTTTTTAAAAACCCAGAACATTCAATTCTATATCATAAGATTTTCTCTTTGTTTTTGCATAGTACATGGATTTTCTCATTGATATCAGTAAACCCAAGAGTCTTTTCTGAAGGCTACTGGGTAACCAACAGCCTGCGTCTAAGGAAAGGGCTTAATGGCAAAGTTTATGCTTTGTGACCACACTTCCTAAACACAATTGCTTAAACCATGATTGGGCACCTAACTTCTCACAAAAAGCTAAAAGCAAAAGCTAAAAGGTCATGATGTGGTTGATAGATGGCCATCATTAGATTCCATATGCAAGACAAAGTTATGAAGGGGAAAAAATTCTAAGCAAGCAGAGAAGAGAATAGACCAGCACAGAGAGAAGCGAGGAAGCACTGAGCAAGATCACATGGTCCACCAGTGAGAGTAACTGCTCCTGGGAACTACCTTTCTTTCTAACCCATGAGTGACTTAAAAGAAAACTCCTTCCTTCTCCTAAGACAATCTGAATGAGTTTCTCTCTCCTTTCCTGGAAACAACGAGTTTAATTAGAATAAAAATATTAAATAACAACTCAAATATACACCACATGATTATGTATATACAAAACCATATAATAACATTATATATCATGACAAACTATTCCCAAAAGGTTTTTATTTTAAATAAAAGAAACCAAACTTTTAAGGGTATTTTCTAGGAACTATTGAGTTGAAACAATGAAGGCTAATGACTATCATGGAAATTGATTTCCTTAGAGGGAACATTAGTGAAAATTTGGGCACTGACATGGGAGTCTCTGAGAAGTATTGAGTATAATGAATAGACCCAGATAGGTGAAGAGTAAACTGAGTGGGAAGAATAGAGAAAATCGAGAATAAAGTCAGTTGCTATGGCTCGGTGCCTGTGGCTCAAGTGGCTAAGGCGCCAGCCACGTACACCTGAGCTGGCGGGTTCGAATCCAGCCCGGGCCCACCAAACGACAATGACGGCTGCAACCAAACAAAAAAAAAAAAAAAAAAAAAAATGGCCAGGCGTAGTGGCGGGTGCCTGTAGTCCCAGCTACTTGGGAGGCTGAGGCAAGAGACTCGCTTGAGTCCTGGAATTGGAGGTTGCTGTGAGCTGTGATGCCATGACACTCTATCGAGGGTGACAGCTTGAGGCTCTGTCTCAAAAAAAAATAAATAAATAAAGTCAGTTGCTAGTTCAGGTGTGCACCCTCTATGGACAACAGGATCTTTTCCCATCTACTTCCATCCTTACTCTCTCCTCCCTTCTCGTATCTCATCCAAATTATACTGTTTTGGTTCTGAGCACTGACAATCATTGCCACTGAGTCCATCAAGGAAAAAAAAGCCATATAATATTCATTTTACTAACACTCTATTCCAGTGCAGATCTAGGGATGGGGCAACTTACTCTATGATACTAGCTTTTAGGTAATATTTGTTTCTCAAGATTCAGACACTCTACATCTCAGAGGACTTACAACATCTTATGGATTTCCAGGAGTTATCAGTTATTATGAATATGTTGGATATGTAACACAAAGTTCCTAATATATTAAAGCAAAACAAAGATGCTCCAACAAGATAGCAATACATTAGTAACTATCTAGAAAGTTAATTTAAACTAATAGGTAGCACATGAAAGAAAATTCACAAGAAGAAATACAACATTCAACAAACATGGAAAAATGCTGCACCTTACTAGTAATCAATAAATGTAATAATGGAGTAGTTTTTAGCTTTATTAGCAAAGATAATTCCACAATGATGATATCCTATGCTGCTGAGGATATGATGACTCAACCTTGACAAATTACTAACGGTAGTGTAAAATTAATATGACCTATTAGAATCAACTCAACAATCTCTATCAAGAGCCATATACAGGCTCGGCGCCTGTGGCTCAATGGGCTAAGGCGCCAGCCACGTACACTTGAGCTGGCGGGTTCGAATCCAGCCCGGGCCCGCCAAACAACAATGTCGGCTGCAACCAAAAAATGGCCGGGCGTTGTGGCAGGCGCCTGTATTCCCAGCTACTTGGGAGGCTGAGGCAAGAGACTGGCTAGAGTCCAGGAATTGGAGGTTGCTGTGAGCTGTGATGCCATGGCGCTCTGTCCAGGGAGACAGCTTGAGGCTCTGTCTCAAAAAAAAAAAAAAAGATTAGCCCACATCACAAAATCCCAAAACTGCAGATGCTGGTGTGGATGTGGAGAGAATGGAACACTTCTACACTGCTGGTGGGATTGCAAAGTAATACAGCTTTTTTGGAAAGAAGTATGGAGAATTCTCAAGGAACTAAAAGTTTACCTACCATTTGATCTTGTAATTACATTACTAGCTACCTACACAGATGAACAGAAATCATTTTACAAAAAAGACATTTGCACCAGAATAAGTTTACTGCAGCGCAATTCATAATTGCCAAGTCGTGGAAGTAGCCCAAAGGCCCATCATCTCATGAATGGATTAACAAATTGTAGTATATGTATACAAAGGAATACGATACAGCCATATATATGGAGACTTTATATCTTTTACGTTTACTTGGATGGAACTAGAACACATTCTTCTTAGCAAAGTATATCAAGAATGGAAAAAAAAGTATCCCATATATTCAATACTATTATGAAACCAACATATAATGACTTACACATTCATACAAATGATAAAACACAAGTATAGGTCAGAAAGAAGAGAACGGAGAGAGAGGGGAGGGGAGGAGACACAGTGAGTGGTGGGAGTGTATGTGATGGGATCTCACCTAATGTGCACAATGCAAGGGTACATTTCAAAACAACTAAGTATATCATAAATGTCTTACCACAAAAAATAAGTGAGGGAAAGGTTATGTTAACTAGTTTGATTTAAGCATTCCATATTGTATATCAAATTATCTCACTATACCCCTATAAATGTATAGAGTTATGATTTAATGAAAATTAAAGAATGTAAGTAAAAAATAAAATTAAAAAATTCATGTAATACTTAATCCATATTATTGTTAATAAATTATTATTACAGTTAATAAAATATACCAGTTAACTCTTGATTACATACTCTTATAAAAGTATGGCATATATTCTAGACTAGAAGAAACTCCATATATTAAATCAGTAAGAAAACATTTATTAGGTACTTGTACGTACAAGATTTCATAGCTGGAAATTACAAATATAGTATAATAACAAAAAGTCTGAAATGAGAAGATGACAAGTAGGAAATTCCTATGACTTCCTAACTTACTGAATTTACGTTATTAAATTTGAATTTTAATATGTGGCTAGGCATTTGATTAACTTGATTCATAAGCCTTTGAGATGTTCAGGAGTTCATATCCCCTAGAATCAGATAATAATAATTTTACCTGAAATCACAATTCTGCCCTGGCTGTTGAGCTACTCAAACTCTACTATAATCACTCTCATATTCTATTTTACAAATAAAATTTGCCTGCCGTGTACCTAACCAGCAAGTAACAATACTAAAACAAAAGCATCTAGCCTGTGGGTGCAGTAGCTCACGCCTGTAATCCTAGCAGTCCACAAGGCCAAGGTAGGTGGATTGCTTGAAGTCAGGAGTTTAAAACCAGTCTGAGCAAGAGCCAGTCTCTACTAAAAACAGAAAAATTAGGCTGAGACAGGAGGATCGCCTGAGCCCTAGAGTTTGAAATTGCTGTGAGCTAAGAAATTGCCACTGCACTCTACTCAGAGTAACAGGGGAAGACTCAGTCTCAAAAAAAAAAAAAGCCTCTCTAGCCCACTAGGATGTAAGTTTAAGATAAAGTTAGAATTTTTTTTTTGTTAGAGCCTTTTCTTTTACATGCTTCATTCATCTTTTCTCTACTGGCTCTTAAGCTTCTCTACCAAATTTCTATATTAAATATTAAATTACCATACACCACTTCTCTTAATTCAGAGCTTACTATCTATGCTAAAAGAAGACCTCAGGAAAATTTCCCACCTTCACAATCCCTGCACTGTTTCACCCTTTACTTATTTGGGCAGTGGTATCAGGCCAAGGGAAGGATAATGTCCATAAACATGAATTCACAGTTACAACCTGTCTGGAGCTAACAGCTCAGGGTAACTTCATGGGTCTTTAAGTCTTCTGGGCCATGAAGAACCAAAATAACAGGAAAAAAGAAGGGACTTCAGGAATCTGGGCCACTAATGTCAGTTCTCTGCTTTAAGAATAGCTAACTGGGCAATCCTGTGACTTACTCTCACTTATTTTCTCGCCTATAAAGCCAAGTTCCTTTCAACTTCTAGAGGTAGAGCATTTAGTTGACTGTAAATAATGAATCCCATCATACTCTACATTCAAAAGCCAGCCTTACTACTTTCCTTTATATTTACTACTGAAATTCTCCTAGCTTTCAGGGAAATCTGTATTCAACTCAATTGTCCAAGTATAGTTCTGGGACTACTAAATTACCACAATGAAAGTAGTTTGGGGACTACTGAGTTACCAGAAAGAAAGCTACACGTCACTTGATTCTTTCAACACATGTACACGGGCTCTTGTGAAAAGGTACAGTACCTTAGGTCACATTTAATAGCAAGAACAATCTTTGGTTGAAAATATCATAGAAAAATTTCCCCCATAACTTGTGTTTTTACCTAAAAGAAGTACTTTTTCATTATCCTCTCAAAATTGTGTGATATAAAACTACATAAAACATTACTGAACCAGAAATCCAGTGGAGCACCTGTGGTTTCAATGGTTCAATCATTAATGCTCTTTCCCTAAATTAAGCCTTATAATATTTTCTAATAAAAGTTTGATATACAGCATTTCTTGAGCTGAAACAAACACTTCTTAAAACACACTGGAACTCTTTACAGACTGTGTCCATATACTACTGCCAACTAAACCCTACGACAAGAATAACCTTTCTCTTTACCTTTCTAAACAATCAGTATCAATAACTCTGAAAACATCGCTTATGCCAAAGGCCAATTATGTTTAAGTATCTTTACTTTTCTTATTCTTCCTTCTGCCCTACTTATCAGGGTGACAAATTAAACCATTATTATGAAGACAGAGAATTATAATACAGGTCTAGAAATTTAAAAATCTTTTTGACATAAGGATCTTTGCCTCTGATCTATACATTTAACTTGTCTACTTCAAATAAGAAATTTCACATTTTTTCATGTACTATGTAGAAGTTACTGTATATAGTACTTAAAGGTACAGATCCTAGAGTCCCTAGGATGCTTGACTTTTGAGTTCTGGCTCTGCCACTTATTAGTCATTAAAGGAATAATTAACCTATGATCTATAAAATTAGATCATTAGTCATAACTACCTATATCCCACAGGGCTGTTATGAGGATAAAATGACCAAGTTCTGTCTTTTAAAAAAATACCTCTCAGGAGGCACCTGTAGCACAGTGGTTACAGCACTGGCCACATATACCAAGGCTGGTGGGTTCGAACCTGGCCTGGGCCAGCTAAACAACAATGACAATGACAACTTTAACAAAAAATACCTGGGCATTGTGGCGGGCGCCTATAGTCTCAGCTACTTGGGAAGCTGAGGCAAGAAAAACACTTAAGCCCAAGAGATTGAGGTTGCTGTGAGCTGTGATGCCACAGCACTCTACTGAGGGCGACATAGTGAGACTGCCTCAAAAAAAAAAAAAAACAAAAAAAACAAAAACACCTCTCTGTCTAAAAAGACATGACACCTAAATGTAATATAAAACCCTGGACCTGGACCAGACTGTGTATATAGGATGTTACTGAGACAACTGACAAAACTGTAATGTGGACTATGAAAAACTAAATTTCCTTAATTTGCCAATGGCATGTGGCTTCTTAAGAGAATACCCTGGCTTTTAGGAAATATACATCAAAGTATTAAGGGCTAAAGATGTTGCAGCCTACTTTCAAATGATCAAAAAAAAAAAAAAAGAGTGTATTATTGGGAAAGGGGAAAAAAACAAACAAATGGAACAAAATGTTACCAACTGGGGAATCCAGGTAAAGTGCATTTGGGAGTTCTCTGAATTATTCTCATAGCTTTTCTGTAAGTTTAAAATTATTTAAAACTTTTGTCTTTAAAATCCAGCTTTGACTCTGTTCACCCTCCCCTACTACTCAATATCTCCATTCCCTTCCATTCACAGAAATACCATGAAAGTCACCCTCTCCCGGTGTCTGGACAGCCGGTTACCAAATTTTTCTCCCAGCCTCTAAGCTGCAGTTGGGATGACTTGCTGTTCTCTCATGCCTCCCTAATCATCCCTGAAAGTCCTGCTCCCCGTTTGGGGAGGGACATACTAACTAAAACAGGAACTTTTCCCTCCTGGAGATCTAGTCATGATCAAAACTCCTCC
>CAUYRH010129752.1:0-29415 GCA_963574655.1 Perodicticus potto | reverse complement strand
GAAAATATCATGAATGTTACATTAATCAGGTGGATAAAAATATCTCCGATTGTATGGGAAGCCCGCACACTGTACTCCAAGCCTGAATCATTGTACACAGTTATGACTCAATAAAAAATAATTAAAAATTAAAAAAAAATTTATTCTGAAACATAGGTAGGATGATTAGTATATTTCCAGTCTGTCATTCGCAATGTCTGCTTCTTGCCATTTTGGTCATGGACACATTTGCCCAGTATCAGTCTTGTTTTGCCTTTTCTGTTTGTCTTCATTCCTCAAAGACGGCTGACAACAGATTCCATAATCTCAAGGCGTATTCTGGAATAACATTTGTAATTTGCAGGCCCATATGAGGAGGTAGGAGGTCTTTTTTACAGTCCCTTTCCAGCTAAAGTTCACCCTCTTTTATAGCAAACAAAAGAAAATGGGATTTGAGATCAACTTTCTCTTTGCTTATTATTATGACATCATTTACCAAAGTCCAAAGACGTGCACCTCTCATGCTCTCATTTTGCTCTAAATACATTTCTAACAGCCTAATTTGTTATTCTCATTTTCCCAGAACTATAACCTCATTTCATGCTTTTGCTTTCTTTGATACTGTTATAGAGGGTGACCCCAAAGTTTGCATGTAATTTTAAATTGCACATGAACTTTGTGGCCACCCTATATCTTTGTGCTACTTTTTAATGGAGTTCTTGGTTATATATCCTTTCATCATCTTTTGTTCACTTAATTTTAAAGTTTGAGAAGCTAGAATTGCTGTGCATTGTTTTTCTTGCATAAAACATACCTATCAGAATAAGTTAAGTTTTCCAGGCATTCAAACAATTACAGTAAAAACCTAAAAACACCTTTAAGGCAAGTTGAAATTAGGTTTTTATGATTTCCCTTTGTATCTCATAGTTGTTTCATTTCAATCTCACGTGACACTAATTCTTAAACTTATATTTTATTGGCTGATGTTTTATTTCATTAAGTTGTGTCATTAACATTGTATAAATACAAGTAAACTGGTATGGACATTTTGGAAGAAAACCTAGTTACCTCTTGTAAAGCATACAAAAAGCCCATAGGAAGAGAAGCTTGTGAATATTTCAGAGTAGCCTTCCAGCCCTAAGCATTCAGGGTGAAATGGCATGAATCAATGGATTTTACAGACATAATGGAGAGCTTTAGCTGATCTGGTGAGCTGGTTAGGTAGAGATTGACTAAGAGAGCTTCTTCTGTAGACTAAGATTTGCTCTTTGCCTTCCAATGCAATTGCAAAATGGGAGCCAATTCTATCTGATCCTTCTAATCAATTAAAATTGATTAATTCTATTCTACGTCATATCGTAATACCTGTAATATGTTATTTCCCTCATGTCTAAATCTGCATTGTGAGCTTCTTGAGAGCAGAAGTTTGTTCTCAACAAATGGTTAGGTGGATATATTAATAAAATAAAACCATTATAATGTGATAACTGAAATGGAGAAGTGAGGGAGTGAAATGTGGGCCGATATAGAACAACCAGTTTCCAAAATGCATTCTGGAATATTGGTATTATGACACATAACACTTAAATGTCCAAGAGTGCATAGTCATTAGCAGTAGAAAGGCCAGTAGGGGTTAGAAATTCAAAGCAGGCTAATTCTCAATTTCTGCAAACTCAAAACAATAGTAAACACTGAAATGCATATTTTTAGCCTTACATGTAGCATTTGCATTTAACAAATCTCATTCTGTTTTAGAACAATGATAAAATGGGGTTGGCTTTGTTAACACAAATTAACAACAAATGGGGATCCCCATCAGCAACTGTTCTGTATTTACTTTGTTTCTTCACTAGATGGTGCTTGTGAGCCAATGAGAGGAAAGACTGAGTTTAAATAAACTTTATTCACTGAAGAGGAAACAAGAAATTTGTGAATTAAATAGACTAAGACAATGAAAAATTAGAACAATTTAAGACAGCCTTTCATAGTTAAGTTAAACTATTTGGAGAAACCCTCATCTTCCTTTCTGGTAAAATGTTAAACTATTGGAAGAAAAAACTGTATCCCATTACAACCACCGAATTCTGAATGTTTTGTGGGCTAAACCGTCCAAACCGAGTGAATTAAAAGATTATTTTTACTCTCCTTAAAATACGACATTAATCTTTGGCTGGAAGCCAAACATTTAAATCGTTACTATGATGAGCGCATAGCTTCATTATCTAATGTTATTTTGTGAAATGGGTTGTTGACTCAATTTCTAATGCCATCTCATAGTTGGCATTCCTTTATTTTCATGCAGAACATTGACATGTAGAGGTTAAAAGGAAAGTCTCTGGACCCATCCTGCTTGAGTTTGTACTCCAGCTCTGTCACTTACTATCTGTGTAATCTTGGTACTTCATCTCTCCAATCTTCTCTTTCCTCATCTTACAAAATGAAGGTGTCATAATTTCCACCTCATAAAACACTTGGAACAGTGCCTAGTAGGTGCATAGTAGGCACTCAAAAAAATGTTAGTAATCGTGACATTTTTCATGTTTCTCTTACTAATGAAGACTGGTGTATCCTAAGTCACAAAACAATCAGTGGAAATACCAGTTTAATTAAGTTCATGCTTCTTTCCTTCCTTTCTCTCGTATCCTAACCTGTTATTACTTTCTTCTATATGTGAAACTGTCAATGTTTTACTAAGTATTTCTTCATTATAGGCAGTTGTTTTCTAATGGTGGACTTTGGATAGCTTAGCTTCAGAATTACAGGGAGAATTTTTCCCCTGCAAAAATTTTTCACATTGCAGTTCCTGAGACTGAGCTACTGCACTGACTGGTGGTGAATCTCTCCCAGTGGAACCTCTGTTGCTGATGGATTCCTGACAGTGGTTGCCCAGTATCATGGCAGAGAAATAAGAGAATGCAAAGGAGAAATTATTCAAAAGAAATATGTTTTTTCCAAAATGGTGGCAATATGAATGTGGAAAAGAACGTAGACAAATATTTGAATAGCTATATCAAAACTATAAGAAATGCTATGTCCAGATCTGAGAATAATCATGAACAAATTCACGAGTCACACTTTTTGTTTATAGTTCTATATTTAGAATATGTGGATCCCTGCACCCCAATTTATAGTTATGAATGTGTGATGTGGTTGACAGGACCTGTGTCTTTTGCTCTCAAATATAGCAGATGATATATGAAAATAAAATATATAATTTATTTGATGGACACCAATGGACCACGAGGCAACCAGTATTTACTCAGGGCTTATTCTGTGCTGGGTATGGGGATTGTTATTCTACTTGAACGATCACACTTAATCCTCAACGCAACTCCACAATATAGCTGTTATTACCATCCCCATTCTAGAGTGGAAAAAAATTGGGGTCTGGAGAAGTTAAGTTACTTTTCCTAGATTACACAATCAGAGAATGGTAGAGCTAATACTGAAATACAGTTCTGTCTGCCTCCAGAGCCTCAGCATTTAGTTATTCTCTTGAGATGTCAGTTCAAACAAAAACATTGAGTTGATTCTGGAAGTATAGGCAGTACCCTAAATGACACGTTTCCTAATTGGTCTTTCCTGCTGAGACATTAACTTGTCAACAGAGGGTATTATCCTTCACTGGTTCCCTGCATGCCTGGGTAGTTAAAAAATCAAACTGTCCTTCATAATTTAAAGATGATACCACTACATATGAGCCTGTGGCTGAGAAAAACCAACATCTGACAAGCAGTTCTTTCCACATCATGTATACATGCAGATTGCTCTTTGGTTTGTGGCTCAAGCCTTTGCTGGCAGAAGCTTGCTTCTGTATTTTGTTTTGTCAAAGTGTGGTTAGCCAAAGCTTAGTCTGAAGAAGGCTGTAATATCACTGATCCTATATACTCACAGGGTATACTCTGTTCTTGTCCCCAGCCATTCTTCACTTTGTCTCCCGATTGGATTATAGGATCTTTGGAGGTCTTTTGGCTTCTTAGGTTTTATAATACAGACCTGTTTAGTGGGCTGTGGTATATTAGACTTGAATTGTATGATTCAATCTTTAAAGGCTAGTGGGCTGAATAAACTGCACGCCCTTATGCCTGGAAATTGGATCGTGCCATTTGCTGCTCTCAGGCCTGAGATAATTGTGGGATAAGAGATAGTGGCCATGTGATATAGTTACAGGAGTCTTTGGCACTCACCTTCCTATTTTACAAAACTTCATCTGGTCAGGTGTTTGTCTTTTCTTCTAGGGCCCACCAATTTGTAATTTTTATCTAGTCACAATAAGACCAATTGTATATGTAGAAGGACAGGCGGTGGCTGAAATTAGGAGGTGCAGCTAATGACAGCAGGTCGTGATGTCTTGACACTCTTCATAGCAGAAAGCAGCTGCAATGATCTCATCTCCTTTGTATAACATCATTCCTCGCCCTCCTCCTTTCCTCCATTTCCCTTCTCCTTATCTTCCTCTTTCTCTTATTCCTCTCCCTCCTCCTCTTTCTGGATAACATTTATTGACTGCATACTATAAACTATGCATTATTCAAAGTCAGGGTTTCACAACCTTAGGACCCTGAATATTTTGGTCCAAATAAATCTTGTCGTTAAGGGCTGTCCTGTGTATGACAGGATGTTAAGAACATCTTTGACCACTGCCTACTAGATACCAGTAGCAGACTCCTACCTTCCCAGTCATGATAAACAAAAATGCCTCTAGACATTACTGAATGCCCATTGGAGGCAAAATTGTCCCAGCCATCAATAAGCTGAGCAAGCTGAAAATTGCACGGTGAATCAGAAAGACGCTATCAACTCTGTTTTCTGGAGTGAAATAATGGACTGTAACACACTATCTTAAGACTTTCATAATAACCTACATGCATTTCTCATCTGATGTAAGTAAACCCAATATTACCTTAAACTAGGGTGGGCCTCATATCAAATGCTTTTATGGTGTCACTAGCTGTGAAACCAACTGATACATGTAGTCTAATATTTTTTAGGACCTATCCAATCCCGTATTTTCGTAGCGCTGGGGGCAGTGTGGAATTGAGATACTCAGTGAGTAAAGAGGCTGAAAGGTGAACAAAGCATCATGTAATTATGTCAATTATCAGGGAAGGTTAGTTTGCATAAGTTTGGGGTAGAATTGCTGGAGAATGACACACCTGAATTTGACCAAGCATTAAAAATATCTTTTTATTATGGAAATTTTCAAACATCTATGAAAATGTAATTAGTATACTGAACTAACATCAATACTCAGTTTCAAAAATTGTTAACAACTTTTCAATTTTATTTCATGTCTTCCACTGTCCTTTGGCTGGCTTGTCATCCCCCTAAGAATTTTATTTATAAATTATTTATATATAAATACAAGTATCATTTTTGTCTATGAATACTTCAGTAGGTATTGCCAACAGAGAAGGGCTTAAAAATGTAACCGTAGTACTATTGCTATGCCTAATAAAAATAACACTAATTCTTCACTATTATTTAAAACTTAAGGCCATTGAAAAATTTCCCACTTTTCTAAGAAGTATTATTTCCAGTTGGTTTATTAGAAGTAGCATTTAAATAAGGATAATATTTTTATTTAGTTGATTTGTCTCAAAAATCTTCTTTAATATGAAATAGGTTCTCCTTTTCTTCTCCATCCCCCCTTTCCTTAATGCCATTAATCTGACAAAACAACCAGTGCAGTGTGAATGTGACCAGGTGGCTGGTGCCATTTTTATTCTGTTCTACTGGTCTATGTGTCTTTTTTAATGCTGATATCATGCTATTTTGATTACTACAGCTTTGTAATATAGTTTAAAATCAGGAAGCATGATACTTCCAACTTTGTTTTTCTTTCTCAGAATTTCTTTGGCTATTTTGTGTCTTTTTTGACTTTATAGAAATTTTAGGATTGTTTTTTCTGTAGAGAATGACATTTGTAATTTTGACAAGGATTGCATTGAATCTATTTATTGCTTTGGGTAGTATGAACATTTTAACAGTATTAATTCCTCTGATCTATGAGCATGGGATATCTTCGATTTATTTGTGTTTTTAATTTCTTTCATTAATGTTTTATAGTTCTCAGTGCATAGATCTTTTACCACCTTGCTTAAATTTATTCCCGAGTGTTTTATTTTTTGATTCTGTCATAAATGGAATTGTTTTCTCCATTTCGATTTTGGCTAGGTAGTTATTTGTATATAGAAATACTACTAAGTTTTGTACTTGGTAACTTTTGTGAATTCATTTATTAGTTCTAACAGTTTTTTTGTGTATGGAACTTTTTTGTGTTTTTTGAATATGGAGTCGTATCATCTGCAAATAGAAATCATTTTACCTTTTCCTTTCTAATCTGGATGCCTTTTATTTCTTTTTCTTATGTGATTGTTTTTACTATACTGAGTGAATGTGGCAAGAGTGGGCATTCCTGCCTTGTACCAGATCTTAGTGGAAAAGCATTTAGATTTTTCCATTGATTATGTTATCTGTGGGTTTTTTGTAAATGGCTTTTATTATTTGTGGAACATTTCTTCTATACTTAAACCATTGAGAAATTTTATCAAGAAAAGATGTTGCATTTTGTTTAATACTTTTTTTTTGGTAACAATTGAGTTGACCATGTGGTTTTTCTCTTCTATTCTGTTAATATGATATATCACATTGACTGATTTGTATATGTTGAGCCAGGTTTTCATGCCAGGGATAAATTCCAGATTGTCATGATATATAATCTTTTAAATATTATTGACTTTAATTTGCTAATATTTTATTGAGAATTTTTTGCATCAGTGTTCATTAGTGATATTGGCTTGTAGTTTTCTTTTCTTTTTTAGTGTGGAACTTTAGTGTGGAAAAAAGGGATTCGGTAGACTTTTGAATATTATTCTTTTTCCTCCTTGTAGTTTTTTTGTAATGCTTTTGTCTGGCTTAAATATCAAGGTAATGCCTGCCTCATAAAAAATGTGTTTGTTAAGTGTTCCCTCTAGCTTTATTTTTTGGAAGAGTTTAGGAAGAATTAGTATAAATTCTTTGAGTGGGGAATTCACCTGTGAAATCATCTGAGAATGGGCTTTTGTCAGGAGGTTTTCATTTACTTATACAATCTTTTTATTTGTTATTAGCCTTCAGGTTTTATATTTTTTTCCTGCTCAATCTTGGTGGGTTGTACTTTTCTGCAAATTTATCCATTTCCTTTCAATTATTCAATTTTTTGACATATAAATGTTTATAATGGTCCCTTAGGATTGGTTTATTTCTGAGGCATCTGTTGTGACGTCTCCATTTTCAATATTGATTTCATTTGAATCTTCTCTCTTTTTTTCTTAGTCTAGTTAAGGGTTTGTTGATTTTGTGTATTATTTTCAAGGGATGAACTCTTAGTTTTATTCATATTTTCTATGTTATTTCTATTCTCTATTTGATTTACTTGTGTTTTAATCATTATTCTGCTGCCTTTGGGTTTAATTTGTTCTCTTTTCATTACTTGAGGCATAATGTTAGGCTATTTATTTGAGATCTTTCTTCTTTTTTTCAATGTAGACCTTTATTGCTATTAAGTTTTCTCTTTGATCTTCTTTTGCTATATCTTATATATTTTAGTAAGTTGTATTTCTATTGTCATGTATGTCAAGATATTTTTCAATTTTCCTTTTCATTTCTTCCTTGGCACATAAATGTTCAGAAGTATGTTGTTTAATTTTCCCATATTGTGAATTTTCCAACTTTTTTTGGCTACTGATTTCTATTTTAATACCATTGTAGTTGGAAATTATATTCAGCATGATTTTAATCTTCTTGAATTTGCTAAGACTCATTTTGATTTTTCACACAGCTTTTGAAATAGAGACTTTATGTAGATTTTTCAGTGAGAAAAGCTAGGCACAGGGTAGATGAATAGTTTGCCCAATGTCACAGGGCACATAAGGAATATACCTAAGGGGGAGGCTTCAAAATCATTGACTAGGGGCACATTTTACTCACTTCCTTCACTAAGAGAAGCCAAAATATTAAGTATAGAATCACACTTTGAATAAATTATTCAAAATAGAAAACTGAGATGAAAGTGACAGGCAATGCCTAAAGCAAGGATGGAGATAAAAGTGAGGTAGTTTGCTGTGATCAGCATGGAGCTGAAAGAGACACCCCAGTGCAAAAAATGGTTAAGTGAGAAGCCCTCAGTGGTCCACATTCTCATCATGGACTTCTGCAAACTTCACCATGGGAGAGCCCTTTGACCCTCACATGCCCTGAAACTAATATAGGAGGCTGCTAGAAGATTGTGTAAAGGCACTGCTCCAGGGAGGAAGTTCATGTGAGGTCTTTCACATTCTCTAAGACCTAAGCAGATATAGCAAAGCTCTGTTTTAGAACTCTGACTCAATGGACTGAGCACTGTCCTGGAGCTCATCAGTGCATAGAGTGAGGTGCAAGAGAAAAGCTGGCTATTGACTCCAGACCTTAGGAATGAATGATCATGGGCTGCCACACCCAAGGCAGAGGTATGAGTGCGGCCAGGGATGAAGTGCTACTGGTGCGTGTTTGAGGGTTCTCCATCTGTCAGCGTGGCTGCCATCACTGAAGGCAGCACTATGTCCCTAGTGGTGGAGCAGCAATGTGGCCATTGCTGCCTTTCAGCCAAGCATTTGGCCAATGACCTGGTAATGGACCTACCCCTCCCTACCATTGGCAGTGCTCTATACACCACTGGGGGGCCTACAATCAAACTTGCTGCCCTGGATCCCCCCTACCCCATGTACACAGTCTGGGGGTTAGGGAATTGCCCTGTTACTGTTGGTATCTGAACATTCTCATGGAGATCTGAAGTTGAGCCTATCCAACCTGCAGGCCTGGAGACTAGCCTACCCAGTCCATTGCAGCCACTGACAGCAACAGTGCATATGGCTCAATGCACAGAAGGTCATATTGTTGCTGCTGCTGCCATAGCTGAGGCCACATTGGCTGCCCAGGTGCCTAAGAACTCATCCACTCATTGTGGCCCATGGATGACACTACTGAGATCTAAGTAAACTACCTGGAGGCTCAAGTGTTGCTCATCTTGGACCTGATAACACTGGTTTTATTTTAATTTATTTTTTTTTTTGTAGAGACAGAGTCTCATTTTATCATCTTCGGTAGAGTGCTGTGGCATCACACAGCTCATAGCAACCTCCAACTCCTGGGTTTAGGCGATTCTCTTGCCTCAGCCTCCCAAGTAGCTGGGACTACAGGCTCCTGCCACAATGCCTGGCTATTTTTCTGATTTTTGCATTTTGGCCGAGGCCGGGTTTTGAACCCGCCACCTTTGGTATATGGGTATGGGGCCAGTACCCTACTCCATAAGCCACAGGTGCCGCCTATAACACTGGTTTTAGCTTACACCACTCTGGGACCCAAGCATAGATGCATTCACCTGCATCTGCCAGCATCGGGGCCTGAAGACTGGCCTACCTGGCATCCCAGTCCTGAGAAAACTTCCAACAGACTCTCCACTAATAATTTCACTCTAATCACAGAGTAAATCTTAGATACTGCAGATGCTATTTATAGCCCAAGAAATTATACAGAGAATATACTACTGCATGAACCTCAAATCAAAGCTAAAGTCTTCCCAATCAACCAACAACACAGCTTCATCTTCAGAAAAAAAGCTTCCCCTACAAAAACAAATTTAAAAAAAATTAGAAGAAGAATCCAATATACCAGATGTGTGGACATCAATGTAAGGACTCAGGAAGCATAAAAAGCGAGGAAATAAGACACTTCCAAAGAAACACAATAGTTTTCCAGAAACAGATACCATTCAAAAAGAAACTAATGAAATCTCATGAAAAGAATTAAAAATGTTGATTCAAAAGAAGCTCAATGAAATATAAAGTAATTTAAGATAGTCTCAGTGCAGAGAAAATTGGATATCCATATTCAAAAGAATTAAACTAGGTCCCTGTCTCTGACCATACACGAAAGTCTACTTAAGATGGATTAAACACATAAATGTAAGACCTGAAACTGTAGAATCACTAAAAGGAAACGTGGAAGAAACACTTTGGAACATTAGTCTAGGCATTTTATTGTTAAGACTTTAAAAACACAGACAATTAAAATTAAAATAGACAAATAAGATCATACAAAACCAAAAAACTTCTGGACATAAAGGGAAGCAATCAACAGGATGAATAGATAACCTTTTGTGTAAGAGAAAACATTTTCAAATTTTTTTGAAATAAAAAGTCCCCAATAAGGGGACTCATATTTGGAATATCTAGGGAACTTAAAAGGAAAAACTCCAAATAATCCCATTAAAAAGTGGGAAAAGGATGAAAATAGACAATTCTCATGAGAAGTCACAAAATAGTTGTTAGATGTTGAAAAAATGCTCAACACCACCAACCACCAGGGAAATACAAACAAAATCATGAGATATTATTTTACCCTAGTTAGTAAAAAGACAAAAGTAACAGATTCTATAGATGATGTGAATTCACACTGTTGGGGTGAATGTTAATTAGTGCAGCCATTATGGAAAACAGTATGGAAATTTCTCAAAAAATGGAACTATCATATGATCCAGAAATCCCACCACTGAGTATGTATACAATAGAAAAGAAATCAGTATGCGAAAGGGATGCTTGCAGTCACATGTTTACCACAATACTACTCACAATAGAAAGATCTGGAATCAGTCTAAGTTTCTATCTCTGGACAAAAGAATTTAGAACAATAGCACGTACACACACAGTAGAATACTATTCAGCCATAAATATGAAATCACGTCATTTTCAGTGACATGGATGGAACTGGAGGTTATTGTGTTAAGTGAAATAAACCAGGCACTGGCTGGGTATGGTGGGTCTCACCAGCAAACTTAGCACTCTGGGAGGCTGAGGCAGGTGAACTGCCTGAGCTCAGGAGTTTAAGACCAGCCTGAGCAAGAATGAGACCCTGTTTCTACTAAAAATAGAAAAACAAGCCAGGTTGTGGCGGGTGTCTGTAATCCCAGCTACTTGGGAGGCAGAGGCAAGAGAATCGCTTGAACCTAAGAGTTTAGTTAGCTGTGAGGTATTATGATGCTACAGCACTGTCCCCAGGGTGACAGAGTGACAGAGACCCTGCCTCAAAAACAGAGAAAAGGAATAACCCCAGGGATTGAAAGATAAATATTGCACATTGTCACTCAAATGTGGGAGCTTAAATATTTTGATCTTATAAAGGTGGAGAATAGAATGATAGATGCTAGAGTCTGGGGTAGGAGGGGGAATGATGAGAGGCAGCTTAGTGGATACAAACATGTTGTTAGACAAGAGGTGTAAGTCCCGTAATTGACAGCAGAATAGAGAGGGGACTTTAGTTTACAACAATGTGCTATATATTTCAAAGTACTTAGTAGAGAGAACTAGAATTGTTCCCAACACACAGAAATGATGAATACTCAGAACGATGGACACCTCAGATACACTGACGTAATCATCACACATTCTATAACTGTAACAAAATCTCACATGTATCCTATAAATATGTAAATATTTATTTTATCATTCATAAATGTCAATATATATCAATTAAAAGAAAATGAACAAAAAGAAACTGTTTGGTGGCCCACCCTACAGTCTACCATGAAGAATATTCCACATGTGCTAGAGAAAAATGTGTATTCTATTGCTGTGAAATGGAACATTCTATATATGTCTGTTAAGTCCATTTTATTTATTTATTTTTTATTTTTGCAGTTTTTGGCTGGGGTTGGGTTTGAACCCACCACCTCCAGCCTATGGGACAGGCGCCCTACTCCTTTGAACCACAGATGCCACCCTGTTAAGTCCATTTTATAAAGTGTAATTCAAGTCAGTATTCTCTTATTAATTTTCTGTCTAATCGATCTGTCCATTGTTCAAAGTGGGGGCACTGATGTCCCCTACTATTATTGCGTTGCTATCTATTTCTCCCTTATTCAAAATACTTGTTTTGTATCTCCAAGTACTCCAATGTTGGGTGCATATATATTTATAATTGTGTCCTCTTGATGAAATGACCCCTTTATCATTAGATAATGACTTTCTTTATTCTTCTGTGACAGTTTTTGATCGGAAATATATTTTATCGGATAAAATACCACCATATCTGCCCTTTTTTGTTTACCATTTGCATGAAATATCTTTTTTCACCCCTTCTCTTTCAGTCTATGTATGTCCTTAAAGCTAAAGGGGGTCACTTGTGGAAAAGTCATTCTTGGCTTTTTAAAAAACCTATTCAGCCACTTCATGTCTTTTGATTAGAAAATTATTTTATACTCAAGGTTGTTATTATTGAAATTTGGAATTATTGGAACATTTTGAAATATTGGAATTCTCATCATGAACATGATATCTTTCTATTTATCCTATGTAAGAACAAATAGGTACGTGTTAAGGACTCACAGTGGCCATTTTGTTATTTTTTTCCTGATTGTTCCTCCTTTTTTCTTGTCTACCTTTGTGATTTGGTAACTTTCTACAGTGCTGACTTTTTGGTTTCTTTCTCTTCCCATTGTTTGCGAATCTGCTGTGTATTTTTGCTTTGTGTCTGCTTTGAGTGTCACATAAAATATTGACTATTTTAAGCTGGAAGAACTTCTGTTGCATACAAAAAGACTTTACACTTTTACCTTCTCCTGAACAATTTATATTTTTTATTTCATAATTTAAGTCTTTTTATTTTGCATAGTCCTTAACAAGTCTTAGTAGCTTTTTTTTTTTTTTTTTTGGTCACTGCTTGTTTTTCAATTTTTGCTTACTGCTGTGACTTGTCTTTTTTTCTTTTAAAACTTCATAACCAGCTTGTCTAATTTTTGAAAAAAAGTCTCTCAGACCTACTTTTATTTGAATTTTGTCAAATTCATCCATAACTGTAGAAGAAATGACATTTATATAATATGGAATTCGCATCATGAACATGATTTCTTTCCATTTGTTTTATGTAAGTTTTACAGGATTTTATATTTTTTTATTTTTATTTTTTATTGTTGGGGATTCATTGAGGGTATAAGAAACCAGGTTGCACTGATTGCATTTGTTAGGTAAAGTCCCTCTTACAATCGTGTTTTGCCCCCAAAAGGTGTGGCACACACCAAGACTCCACCCCCCTCGCTCTGTCCCTCTCTCTGCTGTTCCTTTCCCCACCCCTCCCTCGTTCTTTCTCTCTCTGGGATTTTATAATTTTTATCACATAGGTTTTAGACAGTTCTAACCTGGTTAAAATTGTGCTTTGTATTATTGCTATTTTGACAATGCAAAGCAAAATATATTTATTGATTTCTTAAGTTAGTGGAAAATCTGGGTTTTACTCTATCTCAGATTGTCTGTAATACCCTAGACTATTCACTACTCTGTGAAAAAGTTTTCCCTTGTGGAATAAAGAAAGTAGGTCTTGTTTGAGATTTCAGATTGTGGATGAAAGAAACTATAAAATGCAAACTAGTGAGATAACCTTCTTCAACTCATCATCATTAGTTCATATATTTTATAAACAGTTGTTTTGTAACTTTTATTCTCTCAAGGCATACAGTCTCTTTTCCAATTTCTGCTTCAATATTACATTACATAAAACAAATTCTCCATAGGACAGAATACTAAGAAAAATTACTATAAAACAATACTAGAGGTAATAGAAAAATTGAGCTCATATATTCCTAATTTCATACAATCAAATATATATACAATACAAATCTAGACTAATTTTGTTTGGATGAATCAGGGTAAATGAAATCTTATAGGAATTAACCACTGATTACAAGGCTTATAATTGGGTGTTCCTATAAAATAGAACCACTTTCTGGAACAGGTTTTTTAAATTAACAATGTAAGTGAATTTATCATAGGCAAATAATTATGACATTAAATTATAACCCAAATCCAGGATATTAAGCATTAATATTTTACCCATTTTTTCTTAAAATACAAACATTTCTCATAAAGTGGTAGGTATTGTTTAAAGCAGAAAATAGCCATTTTCTTTTGTTGCTATTTCATTTTTTATAGACAGACAATTTTTACAAATAGACTTTTTAAATAAAAAGAAAAAGTTATACATAATGTTAGGGATTGGGGGGGTCTTGGTTCCCCTGACCCTGTTGACCTGGTTTGACTACTTGGTTGAACTAGAAAGTTTGAGGCATGGCAGTAACTGAAAGTAAAAATGAATGGAAACTGAAATAAAATTGGAGCAGCACAGGCAGTGTAGACAGAAAAGAAAATCAACCTGCGCAAGTTTCAGTATAACTGAAAGATTTGATTTACGAAGAACAAAGACAAAGTTTAAAGCATTTCCAAAGAGGGTTGGAGGTGTGTTGCTCTTATGGAGGAGAAAAGGTGAGAGATACAGAGACTAGGTCTGCAGGGGTAGAAATATTTTCATTGGCTGCATGTCTTGGCCTCCGCGTTCAGTAATGCTCTTTTCTATTGGTCATTGATTGTCTTTTTCTATTGGTTATTGGTTACTTAGGTTACATTATAACTACATGTTTAAGGGCCCTTCAGACTTTTTAGTTTAGTAGGCCAGTTTTTCCTCCCACCGCCTTTGAAGACCCCCTTTTCAGAGCCCTTTCTCAGATAAGATTTTGCTTTTCTTCTTGTACTGTCAGCTACAAGTGCTATCTAGGCAGCATAGTTACGGTTATACAGCAGTGTCCCACCTTTTCTTTTCTCTGCCACACATTCCAAGAGTTAGAATTTTCTTGGGCCACACATTCAATACACAGACACTAACAAAAACTGATAAGCAAAAAAAAAAAGTCTATGTATACACATTTTATGAACTCTGACACCATAGATAAGCAAAAAAAAAAAAGCCCTCACAAAATCAGCATGGGGCTTGTGGGCCCACAGGTGGGGCACTCGTGGATTATAAACATGGATTTTTTTTTTTTTAAATTAAATCATCGCTGTGTACATTAGTGCAATCATGGGGTACAATGTGCTGGCTTCATATACAATCTGAAATATTTTCATCCAACTGTTTGACATAACCTTCATGGGATTTTCTCGTTTATTGTATGAAATAAACATGGATCTTGAAGTCACACTGCTAGGGTTCAAATCTCTAGTTATGTGACTTGGATAAATTAATTACCCAATTGATTATAGCTCTGACCTCCCTTGATGTGAGGATTAAATGAGATAGTATTTTAAAATGCTTAGAACAAAGTTTGTTAAATGGTAAGCTATTATAATTCTGTGATAATTTAAGAAGAAAAGATATATACCTCACTTTACTGTCCTCATCAGCATCTTGATTCAGTTGAAATTAAGGCAGAAACATTATGAAAGATGCCTTCACGTAGGGGTAAAGATAGAGAGAGCAAACCAGTGGCTCCACTACATTCAACATAGCATTGGTGGAGGGCTTCATAGGCTGGCTTCTCACATGAATCTCAGGTCTCTCAACCATCTTGGTGAGCATGCCTCCTATCCACTGGAACATTTTGCTGAGTTTGCCCAGTATTAATAGTCGATCCCACAAAGCTTGAGATAGAGGCAATCAGATAAACTTGTTACCCCTTGAGAAAAGCCCAGGGAACACAAACAATAGTCTGATCATGACCAGTCAGGAGATATGCTGTTTATTAACAAAGTTAAACTCTTTCTACTCCCATTATGCTTAATGGAATCTTCAACCACCTCTTATTTCATAGACTGCACATTCTAAGCTAACTAGCTCTATTGACTGAAGCTCAGATCTATACCCAAACTATATTTTTAAACAGGAGATAGTGAGGGTGGGCTGGTCTTCCCAGTTATAGTATTTTGAACCTCCAGGAAAATGAGAAACAATTCAATATAATTCAGCATCTGTTTTCCCAGAACTCTTTTTGATGCTACACCCCCAAATGAAACAGAACACTCCTCAGATGTAAGGATATTTTTCTCTCCTGTGTTTCCTTTTCCAGGGTTGTCATTAGTCTCCACCAATTGTTTACTCTTTAAACCAAAGAGTAACATTAAATAGAAACTCAGGCAACTGTGTGCAATAGAACAAATGGGATAATAAATCTGCAGGGCTATGACATAATTGTCTGTTTTCATAGAAAATTTTAACTGTCCGTGACTGTGAAGAGATTTAGTAATCTAAAGTACTAATGCAAAATGAAGAGCATGTTGGAGCCAATCCAGGCAAAATGCGTCCAAGGAAACTGCTCCTAAAGACTCAAAATCTGCACGTGCTTTAGTCTATCTCCTAATGCCCCCCTTTTAACACTTTTTGGGGATTGCATTTGTTCATTTATTCAACAGATATTTATTTAGCACCTACTCATGTTCTTCACTGTTCTAGGGACTGTGGAAACTGTGAAGAACAAAGCATGCAGGAAAGCAAATACACCATTTAATAACACGCCAATTTTTTGTTAGAGATCGGTAATTCAAACACACATATAGCAAGGTTAGAGGCAATTTTGAACCAGACAATCAAAGAAGGTTTCTCTGCAGAGAGGAAATTTAAACAGAGGCTTGAATCCCTCCAATGAAGGAGGGAGCCAAGTGATGAGGGTTCGGGGGGGGGGAAACAGCAAGTAGAAGGGCCAGTAGTTGGTGCAGTTGAGGAATGTGTGGGTGTCAGGAAAGAAGGTTGCATACGTGGCCAGGGTCAGATCACTTTGGGCTTGGTTGTCTGTGAGTTTTTTCTGTGTGCGAATGGAAGTTGCTGGAAGGTTCTAAGGTGATAACAAAAGGTTTATTATTTTAAGAATTCACTGGGTGCTATGTGAGGAATGGAAGGCAGAAGGGCAAGAGTGGAAGCAGACATACGAGATGGGGCCTATTGTACAGTTTGTACAGTGACACCAGATCGTGAGAGGGACCAAGGAATAGAGGGAGTGTGTGGATAATCCCTCTGGGTGTTGTTTGGAGCAGGCGTCCTGAACCCTTCCCTACGCGGATGAAGATTTTAGATAGATCTCCATTGGTGCTTTGCTTTTAACTGGATAATATTGTTTTAAGTGGAAACTAAGTGAACCCCCAAAAGTAGAGAAATGGCTGACTGCATCTGGAAAATCCTTACCATGGATTATTATTATATAATCATCAAAAGGAATGACATAAGTTAATGTAGGGAAAGATGTCTGGGATATACTTTTAAGTGAGAAAAAATATTTGTATATATGCACATAGGTCGATTTTGAAAAAAAGAAAATTTCTAATTTTTGTATTAGTGTATATATATACATATCAAATGATGTATATACACATATATTACTATATTACATAGGAATGCATGAACATGGAAAGGGTATAAAATTATGTACACAGATAGTTAACAGATTGCTAATATTGGCTGCTTGGTTGAGAGCAGATGGCCCTTAAAGGCTTAAGAACTTTGAACTTTGAACTTTGTTGGCAGAAAGCCTACAGTGAGAAGGACACATCCCAGTACAAACCTGGTGGAATAAGCCTTAATGTGAGTCAGAAAAGAGGATCTAGAATCAGACAAGAATTATTCCCTAAGCCACAGGAATTAAGCATTATTAGAGAGGAGGAAATGGAGTCAGGTACCAAACTCCACTGTGTATCTTTAAAATGTTTTATACAATTTTGCATGACGAAGTGTCCACAATTTTCAATTACAGTGTTTCAGATATAAACTGATCTAAGAAGAGATCTAGTTCACAGAGATCTAGTTCTTTGCAGCTTTAGCACGTGTATGATGTAAATGCTTTCCTGAGACTATGAAACAGTGAAAGGGGTAGGCACTGACTTCGGAATGATGTGTGTGCATGTTTAACCATTCTGAAGGATCGCGTAGAAAAAGAGAGATACAAGTTAAACAGGGACTTTCCCTATTTGGCTGGGGTCCGCTCAGGACAGATGTATGGCCACAATACGCTCAGCCAATGTGGTGTACCTTTTTTTGGGGGGGGACTTTTTTCCTCTATATGTTTGACCTTCAGCCAACATGCTTCCTATAAAATCTGGGTTTAAACAAGAACATTTGTTCTCTATAGTAACATTTGGTAATTAAAGCAATGCCTGTATCGGAACTCCGTCACTGTGACGATGACTGTACTCAGAGGGAGAGCAGCGGTTTCCTCACCTCCTGAACTCGGGCCTGTGACCAGCATCCAGAGACTTATTCTGGCTACTATGCTTGGCCCGCGTAGCTCCTCCTGTTGAACATTTGGCAGGTTAGTTCACTAGTGACCTACAGTCCTTTTAACATGCTCTGCTGATCATGGAGCCATATTTCTTCATCTGCTTTAACTTTTGAAATGATTTTATGTGAGAAATCTCTCATGGGAAATGGGGGAAAAGAAAGAGTATCTTTTTTTTAAACCTTTTTGGAAAGGCTGTTCATTCAGTTTTTAAAAAATTGCCAGAGAACTCCATTGTTTACAAATTTTTCCATTGTGTTCTGTTTATTTGCCAAGAAAAATCTTGCACCATACCGACTTGTGTTAGTAAAACAAATGGCTCCTTTCACAATACAGCTCAGTGTATTTGTATATTTACATGAGTTTTCCAGCACTGCTTTGAGAGGAAAGATTCAGCTGCACTCACACGTTTTGTTTTCCCTTATGTGTCAGCTTTGACCCCCCTCAAAACCAGCTCCCAATGAACTGGATTAGTTGTAGGCATTTTGTTAAGCCTTCAGACAGAGTGTTGCTGGATTCCTTGAAACACATAAGGTGTTTTCAGGAGTTTAAGCTAGTCTAAATTACTGGGTGAATTATGACTGAACAATGACTTGGATTGTGCCTTAAGGATTCTATATTTCTAGGAAGACCTGAAGGTTGCTGACACTTAGTTGGCCATTATTTTATTGGTGCAGTTTAACAAGAAGCAACTTGGGACAGACTCACGAACATGGTGAATCTGGACTGGAGGCAGACCTCATGCTGTCTGTGAGGAGTTCTGTGCTTAATTAACCATATTTTCTAATAATTTCATGGTCGGTCAATAAACAGTGTGAGAACAATTTTTCAGAAGGCCCAAACAATTTAAAATTTATGTGGCATATTTCTCCATGGAGTTGAAATACCTTTTCAATAGCCTCACACTTAAATTTTTATACCTAAGGACTTGTTAGTTGGGTTAATTTGGACAAATGACTTCTCTGACTTGTAGTTTCCTCTTTAGCAAACTGAGAGTTATAATATCAATTTCATAAATCTATTGTGAGGACCACGTGAAAGAACATAAAAAAATGTCTAGGACAGCATCAGGCATATATGGTGAGGCTTCTGTAAATAGAAACTGCTACTGTTATTATTGGAGTTATGATTAGTTTTGGCTAGAATGATGTTATTTCTATGGATGTAGGGAACAGGTGAGTGAATCTGGGTGGAAGGGAAAGAGCTCATAGATAGATTGTTAGTCTGGCTCTTGATAAACCAATGAGGCCTCTGGGAATGAAATTGGGAGTCTCTGGAGTTGCTTTCACTCCTTTTTACCTTCCAATGACCAGGGTGTTTCATTCATGGCAAGGAGAAAGTGGCCACATTCTGCGATATGTTCTAGCTTTGAACTGAAACCAATCTTGAAGAAGTTGTGGAAATCTCCGTTCTACCCTGTGAAATAAAACATTATGCTTCCAAGGACACCTCTCGGCACGTGAATGTTCAGTTGAGCATGACCACATCTCACCACCCTGGTGCCAAGGAAAAGGCCAACATGAATTACCGACACCTAAAGGTGAAATTTCTAACATAAGCTGGAATTGTTGCCAGTGTTTCGGCTGTGTAGAAAGATCTAAGATTTTCTCTGTGTTGTTGTCATTGAAGGAAAATGTAGCATAAAAAGATGCAAGGGGCATTTTAAGTCAGTTGAACTTCTCTTTATGTCCAGTTTTCTACCACTATGTCCAGTTTGGCAACAGAGAAAGCGGCAATGGGAAAAGAGGCAGGGCAATTCTCAACTCTGCCACTTGGGAGAAAAGTTAAAGCTATTTGCTAGTGATTTTGAAAAATCACCCTATCATGTCATGCACAGAATTCTGGAATAGAATAGTTCTGTGAATAGAGTATTGGTTTCCTGGGTGCCAGCTCCATAGCACATTGTACGTGGTGCTAAATCGTTCAAAACCACGGTGGGGTTTTAACTGCTCATGTGGCAAAGAGAGCAATTTTCTTCTATGCTTAATCCCATGGTAGATTTTCTTGCACAGGTGTGCAAGAGACTGCTCCGCAGTCAGTCATCAGAGAGCTGGTCCAGATTACGAGTGTTATCAGATAATGCTGCTGCCCATCTGTCAATGGCACAAAGAGCTAGGATATCAGCTTTCAGGATGCCAATCATGACTACTTCGACATGTGGGAATTTTCAAGGCATAGTCTCCAAAAGATAAATAAAAACTCACAATAAAACTATTCCTTCGGGTGAATTTTAAAATTTAGGCACTTGGGGACTCTGTCAGAGCATCTCAGTCATAGCAGATGAATATTTCCCTCCAACATAAAATAAATCTATCTGTTCGTGACACCAATCTTTATTTCCAGAAACAACTCTCAGAGCTCTTCAATCCTACATCCTCATGCTTAAGCAGTGGGGTTTTGTTACTGGTGGATTTATTAATTTATAGTTCATTAATAAGAATAGTAACAATTTGTGCCACACCGTAAGCAAGACAAAGGAATCCTCATGCATGTCATTTACTGAATTCTGTCTCCCTCTCCTAGTCCTTCCCTTAGTTTTTTTCCTTACGTGTCTTAAAGTTATTGTATCTTGTTGTATCATAAATTTCTTTTGAAGATGCTTTATATCCAATAAACAATTAAAAACTAAGTATTCATTTGTAATAATTGGACCACCCAGTTGAAATAAGCTGTCGTTTTTCTCCTTGAAAGGGGAACAGCATTGTAGTTATTTCATCATTCCTCCTTCCTTTCTTTGAAACCATTATCCTGTGGCTTTGAAAATTCCCACACAGGAACAAATAATCCATTCCCTTCTAGAATTGCCTGTCACCAAGCACAAGGAAATTGTATCAGAGTTAGTGCATAAGGAGCAAAAATGTAACTATTTCTTCTGGCTTTTCTGAAAGCTATAGCTTGAGGCCCAGGTCACATTTTATGTGGTACACGTATTATATCTGTCAGGGAATTGGCTGTTGGGCAAATATTTCACCCATCTGTGAATGATGCCACGCTCATTACGTCAGACTGGGAGTAGGCCCTTGCCAGAATGTGGAATGGGTCTCAAAATAATGAAAAAAATACATCAGCTTGGTAGATTTCAGTAAATGGCAGAAATTATAATGTGGTTTCCCTTGATTAACTATTTTAACATTCACTTAAATGCAATAAGAGAAAGGGAAAAAATGAGTTAAGCGTCAGACAGTGGGGTTATAGAATGAAAATGGAAATTGCAGAGGTGTCTTTCTTAGTTCATCTGCCAAACACCTGCAGAGCTGCATTTCAATTACACGGCTACATCAGGTAAGACCCCAAGAATGGTCTTTCTGGCAATGGACTTGCAGATGGGACACCACCCAGGAGGTGAAGTGCACTGGAGGCTGATGTTCATTTCCTATGAAAGGAACTGAAGACGTCAAAGCCAATTGGAAAGGATAGAATCCGGGCAGGCATCTGGGGCTTTGGCTTACATGTCAGGAAAATGTTGTGTCTAGTGTTTGCCCACAATTATGAAAGGCAAAGGAAAGGGGGCCCCCGCTTGACGACAATTGAATTTCAATAAATTTTACTGTTGAACGGACACCAGGAGGTGGGTTTTCTCTTAAAAAGTTCTCCAGTAAAAGTCAAGTATTCACTGAATTCATTATTCTACAGACATCTGCATTTGAAAAATACTTAAAATTCTTCTCATATCAATGGATTTAAATGTTATTCACTAGTAATTCTTTGGGTCTTTGAAGCTTTCAGTTAAAGTTTTGGTCTATGACTCAGTGTTACCTTGTTATTGACTATCTGTTGGTGTCTTTCTTGCAGGAAGCTCTTCATCTGCTTGAACTATTTGTTAAGATATGCTATGCATTCCTCTCAAAAGAAAAATTATTTTAAGGTGCCTTGTTTCAGTTGAGCTTGTTTATTTACATTCACGTTAGCATTTTTATTAGAATCATTAAGAGAGAGGGGACAATTATTTAGTGCTAAGGATGAAATAAAATGAAAATACTGAGGTATACATTTATTTTGAATTTTCCTGTATTTCTCTCCAAATGAAATCTACCTTTTATTTATGCACCATGACTAATGCTAAAACAATTTTGAAACAGTGCTTCAGGTATTCATTTTAGAAATTCTCAAGGTGTAAGGAAATATTTTTTTCTTTCTAGATTTGGGAGGTTATTTTTGATAAATATTTAACAGAGGAGTCTTAACAAATTATTCTCTAATTCTGAGCTAGGTCACACTTTTTCTGAGGGATAAAAATAAAGATTGTTTTTTCCTCTTTCACAGCAGTCCCTAGACTCAACTGCATACTTTTAAAATATCAGGAAAATCAGATTACAGGGAAATCAAAATAGTTATGAAATCATTTTTATCAATGAGACTTAATAATATATATCACTTTCTGGTTGCAGTAACTCACCTATGTGTGATTTTAGTACAACAATCACACAATCACACATTTTGCTCTGAGGAGGAAATTTAATCACACAATCGACAATCACACAATTTCAATCATTTTGCTCTGAGGAGGAAAGCGGGGGCCCCCTTTCCTCTGCTCTTCATAATTGTGGGCAAACACTAGACACAACATTTTCCTGACATGTAAGCCAAAGGGAGGTTTAATTCTGTTTTGTTGCTTTAATGGTAAATGTATCTATTCTTTTCATCACCTTGACTTCCTCAATGGGGATGGAGGGTTTTAAAAACAGAAGTGTTTTATAGAACAGGACTTTACCCCTTCGAATGATTGATATGTTCACCAGAATTTCCCCTCTCCCAAAGTTGCAAAACAATGGTGCTTGAAAAGAAGAATTTTTTTTTAAAGTGATAATGTCTCTGTTCATATTTCACTTTTGTATCATCCATGTCAGAGCATTTCTTTTGGTCTGTTTAAATATTAAGCCATTGAAACACTGAAATCTCCATGAGCTCTATAGAAGACAGAGGTATCAAAATAAAACTGTTGCAGTTTGGAAGTATGATGTTTATACCACTCCATGAATATTGCTTTTGCTGTATATTTAAACAATGTGCTAAGGATGAGTGAACTGACCTACACAGTGTCAGCTTGACACAAACCAGAGACAGACGGAATGAGGGACCCAGACATTATATCTTCCACTAGAATATTGTACCATTTGTAAAAACACTGCGTATTTCACTGTTCACACAGTAAATGACCAGAAGCGAACTCCAAGACAGAAATGATTTAGAGATGTTGTGTAGGGGTATTACTGAAAACTTAATGTATAGACCTAAGTATTACACATTCAGGAATTTCACCTTTGATGTTAAGATTGGAATGAAGAAAACCAAGGGAGAATGTATCGAGATTTAAAAACTATCTTAAAGTACCTATGAAGGTAAAATATTTGACGCTTATGTGATGCCAATTCCCTACAAGGATTAACATTTTTCTTGTGAAAGCTACTCCTTCTAATGCAATAACAATGAAAACCCAAGCCTATCGAGTGTATTTCTACACATGTGGCTAGGGTACTCTCTTTGACTCATTAACCACTCCCCCAACTTTACAAATGGGTAGAATTGTTTGCCAAAAGAAGTGGTTCTCAGTCAATTCTCAAATCACTTTAATTGTAAATCATGTTTAAAAGGATCAGCTGGATCCTTTATTCTGCTTGATGTGAAAACTATTTCTAGGCCTCTCATCATTTCTTTTTTACATTGAAGGGCTAGTTGAAGAGTTCCATGATGTCTTTTAGCTGGCATCTGGACTTTGTGGTTACCAGTCAATGAATGGGGGGCAGAGGTCAGGCCGGAAGAAGGCAGGGCTGGGAGTAGAGTGAATAGTAAGAATTTTAGGTATAAATCAAAGATCAGAGCCTCAGAGGTTAAGCCAGACTAGGCTTTTTGTTTTTGGTTTTTGGGAAGGCAGTTTGGGATGGGCATTCAGAGGTTCAAACTTAGCAGAAGTTATGTGCAAGTCCATAATTAGAAGATGCAGAACTCAATGTCTAAGGCAGCCTTGTAGAAGGAGAAGGTAGATCTGCCTTCAGGGATCCTAGATGGTATTTTGTACAGAGGTCTAGGTTAGGCAGGTGAGCATAGGTAAGAACAATGATTTGAACTAGGGACACTGCAAAGCATAAGGAAAAATATAGGACCTAGGAGGTGAGGGAGATTCTCTTAGACCCTGAACAGGTGGGTGGTTCATACAGTATCATGTTAATCTCAGGTGGGGATAATCTCTCTTTTACTATTTAAAAATAGGTTTTTCTTGGAGTGAGCTTAACTAAATCCTTTCCTGTGTTCTGATAGTTTTAGTAATTCCTTTTATTCTCAAATACAATGGAAAAGAGGAGTAGAAGTGATTAGTTGCTACAATTTGCCCACAAAAAACTTGTGCTCTGATCAAGATGGAGGTTCTGGAAGAAGGATGGGTTTGTTATGGGGGACCCAAGCTGTGTCTCCGGAATTGACCTTTCATTTTGCTTAGGAGAAGACATGCTCCTGGGTCAATCTGGAGCTGAACTCCTGTTTTCTTTTACTGCAGGCTTTGGAATCATGAGTGAAAGCTCCAAAATAGCGGTTCTCAACCTGTGAGTTGTGACCCCTTTGTAACAACAAGAATACATCCTGCATATCAGATATTTATATTACGATTCATAACAGTAGCAAAATTACAGTTATGAAGTAGCAACAAAAATAATTTTATGATTGGGGGCCACCACAACATGAGGAACTGTATTAAAGGGTCATGGCCTTGGGAGGCATTAGGAAGGTTGAGAACCACTGCTCCAAAAGGATGAGGAGGACTTACAGAATATGAGGGTAAGGTGAGGGTCTTGGTTGGAAAGGCTTTCTATTAGAAAGCAGTATGTTTAATCAAAAATAAATTCAAGAACATTGTATTTTTCAAACAATATGTTTCAAAAACATGAATAGCAATGATCATCCCAAATAACCAAGTGAAAAGATTTGAAAATGTAGAGTAAATTGGCAATATGTTGCTCATCAGAGGGAGCAAACACATAATCCAGAGGCCTGAGATTTTCTCTTCCAGGCTCATTCATTTTCTAGTACAAGATATTTTAGCTGAAATATTGAAGTGTTAAAATTCCATAGCCATTTTATTTCACATATTTATCTTGCTGAACTTGGTTGGAAACTTGGAGCCTGGGAAGCTCCTTTTAATTTCTTCTGTGCACTTCTTCTGGATCTGGTATTTTTCATGGGTCAGCGGCTATTCAGTATTAAGCATTTTAAAAGGTGTTTTTTAAATATCTTTCTTCAGGTGGTTCAATTGTGATTATCTTCTCTTGGGGCTTTGAATTTCATAACTACAGTAGAATTTCTGTAAGTTGACCATCCATGAGACTGGTTACAAACTGGTCAATATGCAAGGTGCTCAACATAAGGAACTAGGCCAACTGTACTGATATGTACATGTGGTGCACGTCCGGTCTATGGTAATTAGGTCAACTTAAAGAGGTGGTCAATGTAGGGAGATGGTCAACTATGGAGGTTCTACTGTATTATATTTCTTTGGTACGTGTGTATAGCATTATTTGAATGATGATCTCTTATTCCAGAAAGTTAAGAAGGGATTCATATCTTTGTATTATCATCTCTGATAATATGGTTACTATGGGTTACTTGAGGTAAATTCAATTCAAGTATGTACAGCAATGAGCATCTAATTCAAGGTCACGCTCAACAAGGTCTTGTCTGTGTGTCTTTTTTACTCACTCCTGGAATCTTATTTCCTGATTTCAAACATCTTTGTTCTCTCTAAGAGGCCCAACATGGACAAAGAGTCTGGTGTACCCAGGGCCCAATGTTAACAGACCAAGGACTTGGGAAAGTCCTGTTTGAAAGGGAGTAAGGTCAAATAGCAGAGCAGGCCTCATAGTATGTTAAAAACAATTGCAAACTTAGCCCTGGCGGAAAAAAAAAAAAAACTGCAAAAAACCCAACCAAAAAACAAAACAAAAAAAACCAATTGCATAAGAATCAGGATAATCTTAACAAAACAAAAAGATGTTTGCCAAGAAACTAAAACAAGAGTACAGGTCATGAAAAAACAATATCAAATGGCATTTTAAGATATAATACAAGTACTGTCTCTAGCTCTTAGAAAGTTTTGATCAGAAAAATACAATAAGTGAACCCTCCCCCTCAAATGGCTTGAAGGTTATTAAGAGTTGCCACCCAGACAGGCCTATGTTTGTGCCTACCTAAATGGGATCCCAAGTCACTTCCTATATTAAAATGATAACATAAAGAAGTAGTTGGAAGAATTGGCCAAGTTGTGCTAAAGATGGGTGGCCTTGTATATCCTTCCCAAAGGAAATGCAAGGAAGATATCCGAATTGAGTTAAAAGAGGGTAAAGCAGGAAGTGGGGGTGATTTTATAAAAGTATGAATAAAAATCTAACCTTACATGATTGGAAAAGTTTTGGATATTGAAGCCCTATTGCTTCCCTGCTAACTGGTTAAATTTTAGTGGGTAATAGATTATTTATTTATTTATTTATTTATTTATTTTTGAGACAGAGTCTCACTATGTTGATCTTGGAAGAGTGTGGTGGTGTCACAACTATGAGCAACCTCATACTCTTGAGCTTAAGCAATTCTCTTGACTCAGCCTCCCAAGTAGCTGGGACAACAGGCACCTGCCACAATGCCCGGTTATTTTTTGTGCAGTTGTCATTGTTGTTTAGCTGGCCCAGGCCAGGTTCAAACCCGCCATCCTTGGTGTATATGGCTGGCGCTGTAACCACTGTGCTACGGGTGCTGAGACTATTATTTATTTATTTTTGAGACAGGGTCTTGTTCTGCTGCTCCAGGTAGAAAGCAGTGGTGTCATCATAGCTCACTGTAGTCTCAGACTCCTGGGTTCAAACAATCCCCCTGCCTTAGTCTCCCAAGTAGTTGGAACCAGAGGTACGAACACCATCATGCCAGGCAATTTTTCCTGGTTTTTGTAGAGATGGGGTCTTGTTTTTGCTCAGGCTGGTCTCAAACTTCTGACCTCAAACAATTTTCCTTCCTTGGGCTCCCAGAATGTCAGGACTACAGGTGTGAGTCACTGCACCTGGCCTCATAACAGATTATTCACCAAGCATACGTATTTCCTACACATATTATTCTAATTGGCGTTGCTACTTGAAAGAAACCATAGCGAAAGGAAAGACAAACTTTCTCTCAAAGTCTCCTCTAGGTTGGCAGAGAATGAAGCAGTCCCGGAAGGCTAATGGATCCCCAAGTGAATTCAATGACATCCTAGATGTCCACACTGACATTTGGAAAATGGATATACTTTCTAAATTTCAGTGTTGGGTTCCATTTCACAGTTGATTTGCTTCATTACGAGGCTACTGCCTGCATTAATAAGAGTGACATCTCAAGATGTCCAGATGTGGTCTTTAAAAGATTTTGGAATCCAGTTTCAATTATTTGATTTCTCTAGTTGTTATGAAATTATAATTACATAGTTGGTAGTTTTTCCACATTCACTCATGAGATTTTGGTATTGCAAGGAAGTCAATCTGGGAGGGTGGCACCTGTGGCTCAGTGAGTAGGGTGCTGGCCCCATATAGCAAGGGTGGTGGGTTCGAGCCCAGCCCTGGCCAAACTGCAACAACAAAAAAATAGCTGGGCGTTGTGGCAGGCACCTGTAGTCCCAACTGCTCGGGAGGCTGAGGCATGAGAATCGCCTAAGCCTAAGAGCTGGAGGTTGCTGTGAGCTGTGATGCACGTTACTCTATCAAGGGCGACAAAGTGAAACTCTGTCTCTAAAAAAAAAAAGGAAGTCACTCTGGGACTTCTACTTTGTAAGGTTTGTTAATTACCTTTAACCTCAGGCCATGAGATAGTAATAGACTAGGAGATGGGTATCACACATCATTGGCTGAGTTCCCACACTGCACATCTGGGGGAAATCTACCCAAGTGGAAAACCCAGGACTTTAGCTTGACACACAGTGCTTCAGAAAATCCTTCCCTCCCATTTACTATTCTTAAAATTGAATCTATGGAATATGTGTGGAAACTGAGAGTCCTGTGGAATCTCATCTTGGGATAAGTAGCACCTGGGGTCAGTCAGGTCATTAAAGAGATCCAAGGAATTTTCCAGTCCTGAAAACTGTGAAGGCTTTTGTAACACCCAACTCGTTTCCAGTGGCCTCACTCTCAGCTTTTCAGGAGAATACTTTCCCCAGTCATTGCCGTGGCTCCTCATTTTCCACATCTTTTGTTTCAGTGGTCACTATTTCCATTCTTAGCCCCGTTCCTATCCACTTCCTCCCCAAAGAAATCAAAAAGTTCTCTTGTCTGCGAAGAAAAGGAAAGATCCCTTGATACCTTTCTCTTCAGTTCTTAGTTACATTATTAGCTATCTTTATATCCCTAACACAATTTTTGGAATTGTAGATACTGAGCTCTCTCTAGCAATTAGTAAAGCAGGACCCAGTTTTCATTTGGTTCTTATTTCTTTGAATAGCAATTAGTGCCCTTTATCAGCAACTTTAAAAGTGAATGTGTAGGATTGAACACCAAAGCTCTAACTAGTTCTCTAATCTTCTGTTTTATGCTCAGAAACATATCTGTTTATTCTTTTAAAATAATTCTTGTCAGGGATTATAAAAGTCAATCAGTACACATTTATTGGTATCCATGGTAGTAATACCTACCATTTGTAAGATCACCTTTCTGTGCCAGGAACTAAATCTTTTAAATATATTCTTTGTAGCCATTTAAATTTCCATGCAAAAGAATATTATAGATGACTTACAGGTGAGAAAATGAGGTTTAAAAAGTCAATAGCAAGTGGTGGAATTGATGTTCAAGTTCAAATTTGAAGTCACAGTGCTTTGTGAACCTGTAATACAAAGAAAGTGATACAGAGCTTTCTGACCCAGTGTGTGCTTATATGAGGCTGCTTTTATTAATTTGATAACTCCCCTACATACTTCATTATATTTCAGCAGCCTAAAAATGTTAATGAGTTTCTCAAATATATGAGCATTTAGTTAGAAGAAAAAGGGTGGCAGGAAAGAGGAAGGTAGCTTAGTATTTTCTATACTGTTAGTTTCTTTTTAAAGACTTGCATTTTCCTATTTATACTCACAATCAGCTATAAGACAAATTCTTTTATTCTAGTTTAAGAGTGAGGTAACTAAGGCTCTAAAAGTTTGTCAAAAGTCAAAAGTACGAAATCATTGGTGAGGATGGAATTTGCCCAAGGTCTATCTTTAAACCTGATGCTCTGTTCTTTCCAGCATATATTTAAAAATTCATACTGTAATTTTTTTTTTTTTATTGAGACAGAGTCTCCCTTTGTCACCCTTGGTAGAGTGCTGTGGTATCACAGCTCACAGCAACCTCAAACTCTTG